>JAFEMH010005014.1:0-181788 GCA_022495995.1 Adenophora triphylla var. japonica | reverse complement strand
GAAAGGGTTCCCGGGCCCAAATCTACGCCCTAATCTCATGGGCTCCTCCGGAGAAGATTCTTTTGTACCACGAGCGGTCCTATCCAGTGTAGGCTCCCCACTTTCCCAGGGGATTGGTGCATGTAGGAGGCTTTTCCTTTAGCACCAAGTAAGCCTTCTCTGATGTCTCGGATCTTGACTTTCTTGTCGAATGCTCGGTCCATCTACGCTCTGGTAGGCTCGAGTGTGTTCCCGCTAAGGCTTTCAATCTGCGCTCGTCAGAAAGTAGAGTAAGTTCGTCGTGGACGGCTTTGTAGCCATTCGACTTCCAGTCTGATCCCGTTTTCCAAGAGGACTCGGAGGATGGAATTTCCAATTCCACGGGTAACATCGCTTCCATTCCGCAGAGTAGAAGTGCGAACGGAAGTCTCCCACTGTGGCGGTTACCCCGACTCCCGATGTCTCGGTATCCCGAGAGGGAGCTAGATGTAGCTTTTCGGGGCCCCGAGTCCCGACCTGCGAGTGGTCATCTTTCGATTATCATGGCGAGGAGTCTTTGTTAGCCGCCTCTCTTGCACCATTGGTTTGTGGGCTACAGTAAGGAGAAGACTTGTGACCCAGCGTGACTCTCGAGATTCGGTCGGCGGTTGGTCACAATCTCCTTCGAAGTGGGTCCCATTATCGGAGATGATCTCGTTGGGCACTCCGTATCGGCACATGATGTTCTCTCGGATGAACTCGGCCACCTTTCTTAGAATTCGGTACCTTGTATGATTCAAAGCTTCTACCCATTTGGTGAAGTAGTCGGCTTGCGACTAGAATTGAACTCGTGACCATTGCTTCCCTGGTGGAGTGATATTGCCGAATGACGCCGATTCCCCATGTGGCGAAAGGCCGTGGCGTGAGTCATGCAATAGAGTTCATGAGGAGGGATGTGGATTGAGGTTGGAGAACCGGCGATTGACATTTGTCGCAGAGCTTCGGGGACGCCTAAGCTGGGATGCAGTCTGCATTTCCATCGATGTATCCAATAGTATCCCATACGTGAGAATGATGTGTATCAATGCTCGGGCGTTCATGTGCGGACCGCAAGTTCCGTTGTGAACTTCGTTCATTAGCTCGCTGGCTTTTTCTTTATTTACACCGAAGGAGTGGCCCTTGGTGGCGCTTCTTGTACAACATACCCCCCAGAATGACGAAATGGGATGCTAGGCGTTTTAATGCCATCATGTTTTGGCTTTGATCCCTTCTTTGTATTTTCCATCTTCATTGGTGAAGGAAGCTTCTCCGTTTGGAAGTGCTTGGTAAATTAGATTGTACCGGGGTTCGTCGATCGTTTCCTTTTTTATTTCGATCTCACGGCAATGGCGGGTGTTTCCCGTCTGCCTATTACGAGGGTTTTCTTGCTTTTCCATCGGGAATTTCGACAAGAGAGGCGAGGTTGCCGGGGCACGCGAAGCGGTTCCTGTCTCTTGGCAAATAGTGAAAAGAGATGTCCTTGAAGCGAGCAATGAGCTCCTCCATGTACGCGTGGTACTTACGAAGGCGAGAATCTACCGTCTTCCACTTGTTGGACACTTGATTGATGATCAATGCTTTGAGTCTCCATATACATCCGGTTACGAGATGTTGCGCTCGAGGCGGCTTCCGGACTTCTTTGCACGAGCTTCGTATTCTTTGCATTGTTGGTTGTTTCAAAATTGAACTTGATGGCTATGGGAGTGTGCTCGTCCTTGGGATCGACAAGGGAGCATTCCAATACCATTCCCCTTCTTGTTGGCTGCCCCATCGAAGAAGAGTTGCCGGCGGTTTGCAGTTTGTCGAGTGAAAAGATTCCGTCGTCAGGAAAGCTTGCGGATCGGGACCCTTAGGTTCACTTTGCTTGGGAAGTCGGCCGGGTGATACGCCGCGGCTCACGCCCTTTGTTGATTTTCGACCATGTACTTGATGTCGAACTCGGCCGGGAAGAATGACCACTTGGCTAGTCGCATTGACGGGGATGGCTTGTCAAAGAGATATCGGACGGGGTCCATTTTGGAGACCGGGAGCAGAATGCGTTGCATGTAGTGTTTCGGTTTCCCGACTACCCATACGAGGCGGTACAAGTTTTCTCTAATCTTTGAGTAGTGAGTTCACTTCCTTGAAGCTTAGGCTACGAAGTAGATTGCATGCTCAACCTTGGAATCTTTCTGTTCTTGTGCCGGCATTGCTCCGATTGAGCGTGTAATGCATTGCTTGTCGGATACGGGAGTAGTGGCTTGTGCTTCATGTGGCGGGCACGAGTGGGGGATTCACAGTAGGTCTTGATTTTCTCGAAAGGCATCGGCACTTTCGGAGTCCCGGTTGATGTCGGCATTCTTTTTCATCGGTTTGAACATGGGCTCGCAGAGAGATGTCAAGCTTGGTTGATGAAGCGGCCCGATGTATTGAAGTCTTCCCATGAAGCTTTTCACTTACGAGTGCGAGGCGGCTTCATGTCGATGATGGCCTTGATTTTCTTGGGATCGGCTTCGATACCCCTTTACGTAACCATGTACCCCGGTACCTTGCCGCGCTTGACGCCGAAGGTGCACTTCGCGAGGTTCAATCTCATGGAGTGTTTTACAGTTGTTGAAGAACTTCCTCGGATCTGTCATGTCTTTGCATGTCGATCCTGGAGGTGGATGATCATGTCGTCGACATATACTTCGATTTCCTTTGTGAATCATGTCATGGAAGAGGGTTGTTGCAGCCCGTTGGTAGAAGTAGCCCAGGCGTTCTTCGAGGCCGAACGGCATGGCCGTGTAACAGTATGTCCCCACGGAGTGGTGAAAGCGATCTTGGCTTGATCCTCCTCGGACATCTTGATGCAGTTGTATCCAGGCGAACAGTCCACGAAGGACTTTACTTCGAAATTTGCCGTGGTGTCGACCGGCATGTCGATGTTAGGCGGTGGGAAATCATCTTTAGGGCTGGCCTTGTTGAGATCCAGGAAATCCACACGACATCGACCTTTCCATTGGCCTTGGTGACCGTCACGATGTTGGAGAGCCAAGTCGGGTACTCAATCACTACGATGAAACCAACTCGGAGCATTTTCTCAATCTCTTCTTTTACTTGCAAAGACCACTGCGGCTTGATCTTGCGCGGCTTGTTTGACGAGGCTTGGATTCGGGATCGAGGGAATTGTGCTCCACGATCGAGGGATCGAGTCTGGCATGTCTGGTATGACCGGGCGAACACGTCAACATACTCCCGGAGGAGGCTTATCGGGGCTTCTTTTACGCATCGGCGAAGAAGCGCCGCTTGTGTCTCTTTAGGCTCTTGCGCTTGACCCCGGGTTCACTTTGGTCATAACCTCTTCGGCGGCTTGGGCCGGTTGTCCTCTTGGTCAACTACACGCTCGAGAACTTCTCTAATGTATTGTTCATTTAATGTGTCTGCTTCTTTATCAATTGAGTTATTAACGTCTTTTAAGTTGTTTGTTAACTTATCGGTTGTTAAAGTGGCAATGAGAGGATACTCAGAAAGGTCGGACTTTTCATTAAACGAGAACGGAGATACATGGTTGGCTACATTATCATAGTCTTCGGCGTAAGGCCGTTGGACGACTCGGAGGACCGGACTTTTACAGGAGGCGGCTCGGAGGGTTTGAGACCGGGTTTAGGGAGATGTGGGTGCGGGCCCGGCTTGTCTTCCATTTCTGCTGGCTTGCCCTTGGTCGGTGAAAGTTACCCGGTTCTTCGGTGGCATTCTTGGATGCTTGATGAGGGTTCGGGGATCGAGAGGCTTGGCCTGCTTTGTCCCAACCATGGCAATCATCTTTGTTTTTGGAGCCCGGAGTCAATCGGGTTTGGCACCTCCATGACTTCTTCAAAAAGACTACGTAGAGCCGGTTTGAGTCCCCAGACAGGCGTCTTCTATGCGTCTACGGTTCCTTACGCTTTGGAGTTCTTGTCTCGAATGTGGCCTCGGCGGGTGATCCGAACAATCTGTTTCCGTGGAGAGTACCTTGAGTTGCTCCTCCAAGTGCAGGATTCCCTTGAATGTGTACTCATCTTTGGGTGTGGTGGCGGTTGGTCCAGTAGAGCGGTGATGTCGAACGCTCCCTGTCGGATTAGCCTTGAGTCCTACGAAACGCTTGAGGTCCGTGCTAGGCTGTTCCATCCTTTACGTAGTCTCGGTGCTTGACTATCCTGCTTCTTTCTCATCTTCATCGGTTCCACTTTGTCGGTCCCCTCGGTTCTCGGCTGTCGGTTCATTGTCGGTCCCTCGGTTGTCGGTTGGTTCCCTTGTCGGTCCCCTCGGTTCTGCTTGTTGGTTCCCTTGGTGAAGTAATGGCGAGGTCGAAAGCTGTGGAGTCGGAGGTTGGGTGTGCCGTCGGAGGTTCCCCTTTTGCGAGCTGCTTTGCCTTGGTGCGGAGCGAGCCTTTTGTTCTCCACGATGTCGGCCGGTGTTGGCACGTAGCAAGCCCTGGACCGTGGTGTGGTCCTTGACTTCGATGACTTGATGTTGGCCTGTAACCTTTTGCCAAGCCCCGATCACAGGATGAAGTTCATGCGTTTCATCATCTTCATGGCGGGAGGGATCTTGTCGTGAGGCAGTGGAAGGTCCACGTTGCATATTTGGATCTTGGAGGTCTCGAGTGAATCCGGTTAATGCCATGTCGTCACTATGCTTGATTTCTAACAACTTTGGAATGTCGTTGGTGCTTTGGTCCCCTCGGTGGTGACTCGGCCAAGTAGGCTGTGGTTAGCTCGTTGCCTTGCATGAACTTGAGGCAGCGATGAAGGGTGGATGCCACGCCATTGATTTGATGCGGCCCGGGGACGCCCCGGGATGGCTGTAAAAGTGATTGGAATGTCCAACACTTGAAATTCGGTGGGGATCATCCGCTTGCCGAACCATATATTAAGAGTAGCAACCAGAGAAGCTGTACGGGAAGTAGAGTCATAGGCCTTGACGGTGTGGGTGAAGGCTTCGAGATCTGTGGGCTTGATGTCAAGCGGGTCCATCATCTTGGCGGGCAAGACATTCATTCGGAACCTCCGTCTACCAACACGCGGGAAGGCGGCGCTCGTCAGTAATTTGTGATGTAGAGCGGCTCATTGTGATCGGCCCCAAATTTTGGAAGGTCCAAATGCGTGAAGGTGATAATGTTGCCATAGTGGATGTTGCCGATCATCTGAATGACTTCGTGCAGGGTTGCGTCCACGGGGACCATAGTACGGGCCGAGGCTTTCCTCTAGCTTGAGCTTGTGAGGATATGAGGAGGTGGCGAGGGACGAAAGGGAAATGTTCGCACTGAGTGCAGCGAGTGAGTGAGGATCGGGTCCTCTTTCACGGAACTTGTGTCTTCGGGCGGCGGGTTGCGGTTACGCTCCGTCGGCTTTTTGGTGGCCTTAGGTGGTAATGCATGGATTTGACCCGATCGGGTTAGAACGGCGACATCGAGGTTTGGTTCCTTACGAATAGGCCGCTCACGAGTTGAGCCATAGTTAGAGGAGGATTCCTCGTAGCATAGGGCCATATGTCTTCCCTCGGCTCATTGATTGTAGATGTATTCCGGGAGCTTCGGCGGCTTGGCGGATTACGTCCCGGGATGCGGCTTGGGTGCCTGCGGGGAGGTAGTTTACGGATTGCCGCGTAGCTGTTCGAACGTCGGTGCACAGCATGGTTACTGGGCGAAGCGTGCGTTGCTGACCCTCAGGGAGTTTGGAGAGTTCTGGCTCCAGCGAACGGTCTCCTTGATCTCCTCACGATATATCGCGCTCCTTTCCTTCTTCTTGAGCATACTCGGGGCATTACAGGTTGGGTGCAGCGATACTCATGGTTTGCTAATTTTCCTCCGCTTTTGGCCCAAATCAACTTTCTTGCGGCGAGCTGCGTCGAGAGTTAATGCCTACGTTTCCTCCCATGTGAGAATAGCCGGTGCTTCTTTGAGCTGCGTGCGGCGGTCTAGATAAACTTCCATCGGGGAGAGATTTCTTTTACGCTTTATACGAGTGGCGGGTATGTCGGAAGGTGAGTACACGGCTTCCCGAACATCTGCCCATGTGACTGGTTCTTTGTCCCAGTTGATCGTTTTACGTAAACGAATGCCGCGATCTGTGGAATTTCCACACGAGTAGTTGCTCGAGACGAATTTCCATCTTCCTCTTGTTTCTTTTGAATAGACCTTCCTCCCTGAGTTGGCCTTTCAATTTGAGTGCGGAAATGATCCGTCCCCATCCTCCCAGGACCCTTGGGAGTCCGGTTTTGTTAACCTCATGCCCGGCTTGGAAGAGAATGGTTTCATCGTCTTCGTCGTCGTCCTCACAGAGAACTTGCTTTCCTCGGGGAGGTAAGCGCTGGGATTTGGTCTGCTGTGCCGTTCCATCTCCTAGGTCATCGGGACCGTTGACCACCCTCGTGTGGCAGAGGGGGTTGGATGAGAACAGACGGTAGTCGAGGAAGTTGCCGTGAGCAAAACCCCGAGGTCGGCGGAGTCTAGAGTGGCCTCTAGCTTTCTGTCTGAAGCTGCCTGTGACACTTTAAGGGCTCGGTCCCTGTCGGTCTTTTGAGCTTGGTCTTCGTCCCAAAGACGGCTTTCTTGAGCGGCTAGTTCCATGAGGGCTTTCCTTGCGAGAGCTAAACAGTCTCCGTAGGTGCGCGCCGTCTGACTAGTGTCCAGAACCGTGATCACATCCAAATCGCCGAATGGCGGAAACACCTGGATTACGTTAACGAAGGAAGTCGGGCTGGGACATTCCATGTGGCCTTCCTTGATCTCGATTACCAAGAAATTTGCCCATATCTGCTTGATTGACCCCATGTGGGTGTTGAATTCTGCAATGTTGACAGTCTCGTGATCTCGCTCGATCGCCAAGTCTATCAGAGCTAGCAGTCTGGCGGGGTGTCTGAATCCGAGGCCGTGACGACTGGGAGCAGAATCGAACTGGAGCATGTTGATGCTGAGGTGGTCGTTTCCGACGTTGGAAGCTGACTCTGTCTTGAGGGGAAGACCTTTACAAATGTTTTCGGGGTGGCTGCCGGAAGCGTTAACGAGGTTGATCTGACTCGTAGCAGGGTGAGGAGATTTGCCTCCTTCGCTGTTGCCCTTGGCCTTGGCGGCGCTTGAGGGTATAAGCTTTACTGATGGCACGGGCCGGTTGCCGCTGGGGCTGGTACTCGGAAGTAATGATGAGCTCTGAGCTCGCTTGGCCAGGGCCTCATTTACCATGAGCAGGCAGTCGTCGAGGGTGACTTTGGCATTGCAGAATCTGACGATAAGGACCGGATCCTTGGTATCATCGGGATATCTGGAGTAGATGATGTTGACGAAGTCGTCGTCAGTCAGTCACTTGATTAGAGGGATTCTTCGTCGTGTCAACCAGTTGTTTCCAATTGTCGGATAGCCGCCTGTACTGGACGTTGAGCTTGACAATTTCCATGGTATTGGAGCCTTGGTCATAGGTGACCTGATCAGAACGAGTGCCGTCCTCGAAACTGAGCATGTGAATGCAGAGGTTCTGTCCGCGGCAGTGCGCGCATCCTTGACTCCGGAGAGTCACGATTCGTCGTCGTCGACGGCTCAACCCAAACGTAGGGACGTATCGCGTCCGGGTGCGTTCTTTGAGCCGCCAGAAAACATCATGCCCTTCATTGGAGAAGAGGGGTGCGGCGGGTAGTTCCTCGTGGAGGACATCCCATACGACGTCCATACATTCAAGGCAGTATGACGGTTCTTGTTGACCTTTATCACGAAGATCTCTTCGCTGGCGGGAGCGAGAGTTGGTTTGAAGAATGCGACGAATCTCCGATTGGAGACAGGGGTTTATGTGCCCGCATCACGGCGATGCTCGGTGTTTCTTTCCAATACCGCCTCCAAATGTTGGAAACGCAGCAGTTGAACTTGATGTATTGGCGCTTCGAGTGCACTTTGCCGAGTACGTTTACATAGTTAGCATCTCCAGGACTACGAGGGATTACGGTGAGATTTACCCCGATAGTCCACGGTCGGTTTGAAGGAGGTAGCCCCGATGCTGTTGCATGCGGCACGCTTAGCTTGTCTCGCCTTCGTTTCTATGAGGAAATTGTCCCCTCGATGACTTCAAGATCTCCTGCCAGGTTAATGAACTTGACGCATTGATGGAGAGTGGAGGCTATGGCTTACAAAGTGATGCAAATAAACAAGTGCGTCCTAACAGAGCCGTGAATCGGATGGAATGTCCATCACGTGGAATTTTGCGGCACCATTTGGGTTTCGAACCCGAGTTCCAAAGTCACCGTCCCTGTGATGGGACGAGACATGCTGTCATAGGCCTTGATAATCCGAGTAGACGGAATCAGATGGTGCTTTTCGTCGATGCGCGGGTGGCTCGCATCATGCTGAGAGGGAGGACGTTAACGGCTGACCCGTTATCCACCAATACTCCGGGGAGTGATATGGTATTGAGCTTGAGAGTGATGTACAGAGCTTCGTTGTGCCCCGAGGCATCTCTTGGTAGGTCTTCGTCACAGAACGTGATCATACTGCCATACAGTCGGGAATCGTAGATCTCGTCTCTATCCGGAGAAGGAGAGTCATCAAGTCATCCATTTCCTGTCTTCCTCTTGCGAGGTAAAGCCTTTGCTGGAGCCTCGGGATTGCGTTGAGGCTGTTTGTGGCGGTTGCCGCCCTTGGTTAGCACGTTGATCGAGTGCGAGTGCCAAGCTGACTGTTGGTCACAAAGGTGGCAACAAGGGTGAAAATACAGCTAGAGGGGGGGGGTGAATAGTTGTTTAAAATTTTTCGCCCTCTTATAAAAACTAAACCTCTTGCTTACAAAATCCTCTTGCAGTGTGTAAGAAACTGCAAGTAGAGTTGTAAAATGCACAACGAAATATTGAAGTTAAAAGCGGTTTTGAGGGGGCGGTTTTGCAAGGCGGTTTTAGTGCAATTTCCTGAGCAGTTGAAAAACTGAAAGTGTGGTTTGACAATGTTAGCTCCAAACACAATTTCACAATAAAGGATAACTATATAAAGATCAAACAGAGACAGAGATAAATAATTAGCAAGCACAGAAAATATAAATGCAGTAAAGTACGAACAAGCTATTTGGAGTGGTTCAATCGATAAACGATCTACGTCCACTACCAAGATGGTTAGTCTAGGAGTAAGTTTGATATCATCATCCAATTTATAATTTGGAAGTTTTTTAGAAACCTCTTTTTCTTCCATATCTTGCAAATCGAATGACTCAGAATCTGACTCATCAGAAGCGTCTGCAACTAAGCAGAGATTAACCTCTTCGGTTTCATCATCACTTCCATCATCAGAATCTGTTTCAATCCAAGTTGCTAATTCCTTGGAATTCTCTTCCTCCTCAGCAACCATTCCCTTGCGACGAGAAAATTTCGCGAGAGCGGTTTTCTTTTCATATATTCATACTTGAAATTTGTGGACACTCCGGATGCAAAGTGGCCGGGTTTCCTCTGATTGTAGCAAACTAGGTAACTCCTTTTCTTTGTATTTGCAGCCCTAGAAAATGTTGCAGGAGGTTTGCCTTTTGAAAATGATTTTGTGAAAGGTTTTGAAGATTTTCTAAATTTTTGGAATCTTTTCACAAACATGGCAAAATCATCATCATCCATCTCGATGAGTGATGAGGTTGATATGGAAGGATCAGTGGTTTGATTGGATGTAGATGGTTTCTCCTCTTGTTCCACTACGGACATAGAAAGTGATTTGGTTTTCCCTTCAATCTCTTCAATATGATTTAATTTTAATTCATAGACTATAAGATTGGCGTACAAATTACTTAACGACCAAGTACCCAAAACTTTGGAGTCTTCTAGAGAGGTAGCCTTATTAACCCATCTAGAACCTAAAGCAGATATGAAAGTCATATTGATTTCCTTATCGGTTAAAGTTTTGCCAAGAGATCTACAAGCATTAACTACCTCAACATAGCGATCGTAGGTTTGACGCAAGGTTTCGTTGGATTTTCTGTTGAAGTTGTTGTAGGATCTTTCAACGGTGTATAATTTGTTTTCCTTGCACTCTTCGTCACCTTCGAGGTAGCTCTCTATGGCATCCCACATCTGCTTTGCGGTTTTGAGGTACATCACTTTCTGTAGGGTTGATACGGGGAGGGTTCCAGAAATGATGTGCCTTGCCTTGCTGTCTAAGGCAACTAATCTCTTCTCTTCATCTGACCACTCATCTTTTAGCTTTTTGACCTCTGGAGTTTCTCTATTGTTGTTTGCATCAGTGTTGGCCTTCATCGGAATTAACGGGCCATTGATCACGCACTCCACCAGCATCTCATCAATTGTTTCCAAGTGAATGAGCATTCTGCACTTCCAGATATCAAAGTGGTCTTCGTCCAAAATTGGAATGTGTGAATAGTTAACAGTTGTCATTGTCTTTGAGGTTGCCATAACGAATCGGCACACAAGCTGTTAAGCTTGAAAAATAGTGGTTTTTAAAAGTGTTTGCTCTGATACCACTTGTTGGTCCTAAAGGTGGCAACAAGGGTGAAAATACAGCTAGAGGGGGGGGGTGAATAGCTGTTTAAAATTTTTCGCCCTCTTATAAAAACTAAACCTCTTGCTTACAAAATCCTCTTGCAGTGTAAGAGCGCAAGTAGAGTTGTAAAATGCAATGGGAATATTGAAGTTAAAAGCGGTTTTGAGGGGCGGTTTTGCAAGGCGGTTTTAGTGCAATTTCTGGCGGTTGAAAAAGGCGAAAGTGTGGTTTGATAATGTTAGCTCCAAACACAATTTCACAATAAAGGATAACTATATAAAGATCAAACAGAGACAGATAAATAATTAGCAAGCACAGAAAATATAAATGCAGTAAAGTACGAACAAGCTATTTGGAGTGGTTCAATCGATAAACGATCTACGTCCACTACCAAGATGGTTAGTCTTGGATTTCTAAGAGAGATTTTATATTGAGTATTGAGAGATTACAAAGTACAATAAAATCTTTTCTATGAAGAACAAATCCTAGACTATAACCAGTGTATCTCAAATGAATAAACTATGTGTTTAAACAAGTGAGGTGAGTGTGTGTTCAAGATCAAGGCTCTTTAAATCTGAGAGATGTAGAGCTCAATGATTCTTGAATGTGTTAAGGCTTGATTTCTGGGCTGGAGAATATTTCTTGACGGTTGAAGATGAAGATTCAAAGGACTTAGAATTTCTGGACAGAACTTCAACTTCTTATGAACACAGCAATTTCTCAAGTTTCAAGCAAACTTTAAATGATGAAGGTTGGGGATATTTATACTCAAGCATCAGGAATATAGCCGTTGGACACAGCTGCTGTAAGGACAGTCCTTGATGCAATCCCATTGGTCCACAACAACCACTTTTGTCCTTTGGAACTGTTGATGCAGGTAAAGCTGATCAGACCTCAGCTGCAATCAAGGTGGTTAGGACATCTGTCACCTTTTTAAGATCCTTGCAGATCTTGTCAGAAAAGTAGTCACGTGACAAGATATGGTAGTTGACTTTTGATATTGCTGACGTGGATTCCAACGGTCAAAGGAGTTCACTTCAAGTAGCCAATCATTGGGGCGGTTCTGGTGATGATGAGCGGTTTGACAAAAAGCGGTTCCACCAGAAGAGGATTTTCATATGTGCGGTTTGCACATTGGTATTCAAGCGGTTCCAGACTAAGGGGATCACAAGGCAGTTTAGCAAAAAGCGGTTCTGCCAAGCGGTTCACTGAGGCGGTTCTGCAACCTTTTGAACTGCAATCCATAGATCCAATGATTCTTCTGCCAGTCTTCAAGCCTAGATTTAACCTATTCTATAAAATGGACTTAGCTAAAAATTGAAGTCTAAGCTTCATTACATAGGGTCCTAAAGTCCTTAAAATAGACAGGAGGTTATGGTATCAATCAAATCTAATACAAAATAGAAGGGTTAAAAATATGCATACCCAACACTGACTTTGATCTTCCTTTGCCTGTCCGTGCTCGGAAGCTGGACAAGTTGAATCTTAACTGATCCCGCGGGGGGTTAGGCTTCTGACTGACAGTAAGATTACCAAGATCTGAGGTATTCCGGAGCAGGGTCCGACTCGGTTTCGGCGGGACTTTTCGGCTTTTCACCCCTTATGCCGCCCTAAAGCTACATGGCACGGTGGGGAAGGGAGGATTGGGCTGGAGTAGAGTACGTAGTATTCGAACTTCCGGATGGCTCTCCGAGTGTACCACACCGGTGTCTCCGGCTTCGTATCTTTCTCTCAAGATTCGCGAGAGGATTTCTTCTTCTGTTTTCTCGAAGGATTGCTCCGGACCATATCTTGGGACTCGTACTCCCGAGCAAGGCGGAGCGATTACAAAACATCGTAGCCGATGTGGACATTAGAGGAGGACATTTGGAAGAGGCGGAGAAACCGGTTCTCGCGGCAATCCTCTTAGGCACCCACTCAATGGAATTCACACTGTTTTATTGTTTGGAAAAGGGTTTTCGGCGTATTGGGCCACGGGGCGCTCCAATTTGCCTTCCTCTATCAAGTTACGGATTTCGTATCGTAACCCCACGCGGTTGTCGGTGGTATGGTTTGTGATGCGATGGAAGCGCGTACTTGCTCTTGTCGGCGTTGACTACGGGATTCTTGGGTTTTTAATTTGCAACGGGTTTAAGGAGACCTTCCTTGATTAACCCTTCCAAAGCATCTTGCTCGGTGGCATGTCCAACTTGTCGAAGTGTATGGCAGCCGCATACGAGTAGAATTGTTGCTTTGTGGGGCCGGGAGTTTACATTTGCCGTTGTTGTCCCCGATGGATGTAGTTGATGACGTATCTTTCCCTTTGCCGGGGCCGGTGCGGGATTGAATGCGGCTGCCGAGCGGTATACGTATGGCCGCGTGGCAGCCAACTTTTCCTTGAGATCCTTCTCGAAGCGTGAGCCGACATTGACCGTGGCCGGAGATGCGGGAAGAAATGGTGGCTGATGAGAGTTACGATGGACGGTCTTAAGCAGGACTTGAAGATCCGCATCTGTTCATCCTTGGAGAGTGGCTCCATGATCTCGGAGAGTTTCCAGCTCCACCTCTTGTAGAATTCTCCGACGCTTTCGTCCGCTTTCTGCTCAGTGGTGATTAAGTCCTCGCGACTCGTCTCCCACTCTAAGTTGGATCGGTACCGTTCCAGGAAGATGTTACTGATCTGATCCCAGGTGTGGCGATCCGCAGGCTTGACCCTCAGAAACCATCGTAACGCTGAACTTTTGAGCGTATGCTGGAAGTGGTCGGCCATTTGATGGAGGGTTGCTCCTTTCGCTCTCATGCCGAGAACGTAGGTGTCGACATGCGTTTGAGGACATTCGGTTCCGTCGAATCGATCCATCTCCGGCATTCTGAACTTGGCTGGGAGAGGCATGACCATTCCCGGATTCATGGATTTGAGCGTTTCCTGCTTTGAGCTGCTCATGGTGGCTTTCAGGTCTTTCATCTGTTCGACCATCCAGGCTAAGGTTGGGTCCAGTGGTGGACTGTGAGGCTCGGCGCCGGGTGCTACCACGTGAGCGGTAGTGATTGGAGGTGGAAGGCTTGATATATGCGAATATATGGGGGCCTTTTCTGAACTGTACCGGGGTTTTTCCCCGGTGTTTAGGGATTCGTGTATAGGCAACGGGATGAACCCGGGAGGGTATTGAGGGATATTTGCATCCTGAGATGGTCCAGCGGTGCGCTGGTGGTATTGAGTGATGGGGTTAGCACTGGGCTGGCCATATACACCAGGGTTGCCCTGAGAGGTGGCAATGTGGAGCCTAGGTCGGCTGTTTCCTTGGTTAGAAGTCATCCCGTATGTTGGCGGGGGAGGAACCTGGTTGAAGGTTTGGTGAACTGGTTTCGGGGAATCGTCATCCTCGACCAGGACGAAAGTACCGTCTGACTGGGGGATAGCTGCTATACCTCACTCATTCAGAAGTTGTACCACGAAATTCTGCTGATCTTCTTTCTGCCTCTTGTGAACCTCACAAGCCCGGATGGCTTCTTCCAAAGTCATATCTGTTACCGGTGGCGGGGGTCCGTCCCCGTCACGATTTCTCGGTGAGCTAGACATGTCGGAAATTCTCGGGCCGAGGGAACCGAGGGAACCGAAGAACCTGCCTCGACGCCGCCGTAATCGGTGATTACGGGCGAGGCGCCGACCCGGAAATCGAACCACTTTCTCGCTCGCCTGCAGAGGAACGAAAGGAAGGGTTTAGGCTTCGGAAAAGGGTATTTGGCTCAAGGTTTCGGGCTTGTGCAATGTGCAGTTACCGATTAATGTTTACTTAAAGTGTGTTTTCTCAGAGTCCTAATCGGTTGGGAAAGAGCGAGTCTTCTTTTTCGCAACTAATCCTAGAGCTCTAATCAGTGGATCTCATCACTACGCTTATAAGACCCTCGTTTCCATTTGTAGATCATCTTTCTCGGGACGGACTATCCCGAGCGAAGTCTTATAAGGCAAGCGAGTTCCACCGACAAAGGAAAAAGTGAACTTAAGGCTAGCTGATCACGCAAACTTTTAACGTATGTGACGCACGGGCCACAGTCGAAGTCAACGTCCTTAAGTTAAGGCGGGGATCGTGCCAAAATTTCGGCATGACCTCTCCTGACTCGCTTGCGCGAGGGACCTTAGCTTTTGGCGTTGGCCAAGTTGTGGCTGGCACGGTGCATACGGCGATGGTCTGGTGACACGGCGTCACATTGAACCTTCGGGTATATTTTTCGGCAGAGCTCCGCGTCAAAGTCAAGGCTAAAAAGCTCAAGACTTCTGGTCGGGAACGACCTTCGGTCTCAACCTCTCGAGCTTGACTCGGGGCGGGGCCCGGCGTAAAAAATATACACTTAGGCTTTATGACACGAGCTAAGCCGAAAACCAACCGGGGTATTGGACAAAGTGTGACACAAAGAGTGCATGGCTTACACGGGCTAGGATGGGATGTTTGGGACGACTCCGTGCGTCCCCGAAAGGCATCTGGCAGGCCAATCGGGGTGCAACTGATAAGGCCATCCCGGGTTACGGGTTGTAGTGTGCAGTGTTCCGAGGCAGCAAGTGCACGTGAAGTGCGGTGTACCGAGGCAACAAGTGCGAGTAGTGTGCGGTCACTAAGATTCTTTTTTCTGAGTAAAACAGAGATTTTTCAGAATGTGTCTTAAAGCATTTTGATGCGCAGTTCAAAAGACAGCAATGAAAATCAAACATGAATGGGGTGCACAAACATGGTATGATTTTGAAAAGACGACAATGTAATGCCTTTGAAAAAATCGTTCGAGGTTTAAAGTAACACACGCACACGAAAACGAGGAAAGGTAAACGAGAGTTTGACCCACGGAAGGCTTTTTTAGAAAACAACGGCAGTTTTGAAAAAAAGTATCCACGTCCCCAGCGGAGTCGCCAACTGAAATTACCCGGATTTTCGCGCGCGGGCGCGGAAAGGCGGTTGTCTTTCGCGGAGGGTTGGTGTCTGAGACCTCGCTTCATGGGAAGGAAAATGAGGAGTCGCCACGCGGTTTTTGTACTTTGAGCCCAAAACGTTGAGAAATGGCTTTAGTGAAAATGGTGTCGTTTTTATTGGTAGCAAAAAATTAGGAAAAGGCTTTGAAAACGGGGGTCATTTTTATTGGTAGAAAAAACGAGTAAAAAGCTTTGAGTAACAGAGATTGTTAGGTTCGGAGGTCATGTTACGTTTCGGGAAGAGTATTACGAGATCACCCGAAACGCCTCGTATGACGAGTCTTTCTACCTTTCTCGAAAACATGTGTGTGTGTGTGTGTTTACATTTTGAAATGGGGGACTTGAATGACAAGCTTAATCTTGGTTTGAATGTCAAACGTTGATTAGGTGACTTTGTTTGAAAAGACGAGCGTTTGAATGACAAACGTCGGTTTTGAGTTTGAAATGAGCGTTCGCGTGGCAAACGTCGATTTTGAGCTTTTTGAAAGAGAGTTCGAAGGACACACTCTGATTTTGAACCGGGCGAGTCATTGTTAACGATTTTTACGGGAAAAAGCGTATTAAATGATTTTGAGTGTCAAATGGCGGCTTTTAGTTTGAAGATGAGCGTTCGAATGCCAAACGTCATTTCGCGCGCTTTTAAAAGAGAGTTCGATGGACGAACTCCGGTTTTGAACCGGGCATTACATTGTTAACGATTTTTACGAGAAAAAACGTATTAAATGATATGCAATCAACGAATCGGGTTGCGACTCAGACTTTGAAAAGTAAATACTATCACGATCCAAACGGGTCGGACTTTGTAAATGACAGTATTTAAAGCAGTATCAACGGAATCAAACGATCCGGAATCATAAATGACGATCAACGAGCCAAAACGGCTCGGAATTGTAAATGACGATCAACGAGCCAAAACGGCTCGGAATTGTAAATGACAGAAAGTAAATGACGATCAACGGATCGATCGATACGGAATGGTAAATGACATAAAAAGTAAACGGAACGGGGTCGGAACGCCGTTTTAACCCGTGATTACTTCTCTTACGGGAAGAGAAGAGGATCGAGGGGCTAAAACGTATCGGACCCCGTTAGACGGAGGCGTCTACATTTCAATAACGTGGTTTGAAACGGTTGTAGCGACTGGCGTGTAAACCGAGACGAAACGAGAGATCAGAGAGAGGGAGTTACACCTATGGCTAGGGTCGACTCATTTGGCTCGGGGGTGTGTACGGGACACGGAAAGTAGTTTGGAAAGGTGTTTCGGAGTGGTGAGTGGCGTATTTGATCGAAATACGGAAGTTTCACGCGAATCGAGACAAAACGGGAGCTCGGGAGGGGTGAAACTCAGTTTGGGCCGTGGGTGAAGTGATTTTTTGGAGTAAAAATGTTGTTGTTTTGGCTTTGACAACCCTCCTATTTATAGGGTGAAAAATGCAGTAAGAGTCCGGACGGACTTAGACTGATTTCCAGGGTTTTGTGGTATTTTGGAACTTTGAGGGGCTTGCTGGCAATTTCAGAAAGTTTGCACAGGGAGCCCGGCCGGACTTAGACTGTTTACCAGGGGTATTTTAGTCTTTTCCCTTTGATTTCTGATTGAAGGGTGATGGGAGGGTTGTGGCATGGCTGCCACGTGTCCCATGACTCACCAAATGTGTGGGAGTTCGTTCTCGGGTCCCGATTTTGTCCATTTTTAAAATAACAGTCCGGAAAATGTCTGAAACGCCCCCGGAAAGTGCCGGAAAGTGCGTTTTTCAGGGAAAGCCGTACTTTTATGTGCGATGACACGTGTTAAGTATGCTTCGACGTCGGGATGCACGGGGCGGTCCCGGGACGTCTTGTTGGCTTGGCAACGGGGAGCTTAACGAGTTCCGGTTAACCTGGAGCGAGCCAGTTAACGGATTTTGGTTAACTTTCTGACGGATTTTGACGATCCGGATTTGGGTACTTACAGCCATGCAAACGTACAATCTCCTTGAAGAACAAACCCGCGATGTGAGAAGCATCCGAAGTTTTCCGACATGGAATGAAGTGAGCCGTCTTAGAAAAACGATCTACCACGACAAAAACCAAATCATTTGACCATTGTGTTCGAGGTAACCCAAGCACAAAAGGCATCACCAACCATTCGTACAATCCCTCCTTTGTTTTGAAAGCGGTCTTCCATTCGTCTCCGGGCCTAACGCGCACTTGATGATAACCACTCTTCAAATCGATCTTGGAGAAAACTTTGGAACCCCTAAGCATATCCAACATGTCATCCAAATGAGGAATTGGGAACCTATACTTCACTGTGATCTTGTTGATTGCCCTACTATCTATACACATACGCCAAGTACCATCTTTCTTAGGAATAAGTAAAGTCGGAACCGCACAAGGACTCATACTATCTCGTATATAACCCTTCTTCAACAAATCCTCCACTTGTACCCTCAAAATCTCATGCTCCGCCGGGCTCATTCTATAATGTCGGAGATTAGGTAACGATGCACCCGGAACCAAATCAATGTGATGTTGAATATCACGTAAGGGTGGTAATCCCGAAGGTAAGTCATCGGGCATAATGTCACTAAAATCATCCAAAAGTGATTACAATGATTTAGGAACCAAGCGAACTTTCCCCGTTATCCCCTTACTAATCACGGCAAGAACAAAAGGAGCATCAACCATATTATCAACAAACTCTCTAGGAGTGCATAAAGAAACAATAGACTTAATCTTCTTCGTACCACAAAAACTAGTTTCTTTTAAAGGGCATAAATGAAAACGAACTCCATCTTTCTTGAAGCTTAGGAAATTATCCCTCCCTTTATGCACAACATTAAGATTAAATTGCCAAGGTCTACCCAACAACACATGGCATGCGTTCATATCAACAATATCACACAAAACCTCATCCTTATATTTACCAATAGAGAAAGGGAGAAGACATTGTTGTGTACCTTAATATTGCCGACATTGTTAATCCACCCAATAGAGTAAGGTGGAGGATGTTTGCATGCCTCGAGCTTCAGCTTTTCCACCAATCCATGCGCCACTAGGTTTTCACTACTCCTGCTATCAACAATGAATGTAGTATCGAAATTGTGAAGCTTCCCTTTGGTGCGAAAAATGTTACGTCTCTCCGGATTGTCTTCTTTCGTAGGTGTAGTCAACATAAGTTTGCGAATCACATATGACCCATGCTCGTCCTCTTCATTGGCGTCATCCTCCCCACAATTTGGATCAATCCAACAATCATCACAATCTTCTTCCTCATCCTCTTCGATATCCTCCCTATCCACCATGTTAATCCCTTTGCGACATTGACTAAAAATATGACCCGGTTGGCCACACTTATAACACTTGTTACCATAATTTTTCGCATACGGATTAGAAGTCGGCTGCCTACTGTTATGGGTGTTGATGTTTCGATGAACTGGTGGAGCTTGGGGTTGGTTGCTTCCCATTATCGTCCTTGGGACCCAAGATTTGCGCCTTGCCTTGTCCCACAACTGAAATATCAACTGCTGATTGGACCTTGAAACCTGAAGAAGATGCATGACCAAACTTCCTAAACGTCGTTAGAGAACGATAAGCAGAGGATAATTGGCGCTCGACCTTTCTCGCCCTTGTGATCGCTTCATTAACGGAAAGATTAGTAAATAACTCCACTTGGTTCTTAATATTAAGACCAATACCACCAACAAACCTTTCCACCTTTTGTACTTCCAACTCATGCATGTCCGAACGAGCGGTAATAGCATGAAAATCAAAAACGTATTCATCAACCGTTCGACTCCCTTGCTTGCAATTCAAAAACTTCCGATAAAATTCCTGCTCATAATCTTCGGGTAGAAAACGATCTCTTAATTCCCTCTTCATATCTTCCCAACGAGTAATTGGAGGCCAACCACTACGTGCTCTATGTCTAGTCAATTGCATCCACCACGCATTAGCACTAGTACGAAGTTTATAAGCAATATAAGGTACCTTTATATCTTCTTCAATTCTCATCAACACAAATAATTTCTCGACTTCGGAGAGCCAATCCACAAATTCTTCCGCCGACAACTCCCCGGTGAAGAATGGTATATCCGCTCTAATATTGGGTCGTTGTTCGGGAGGAGGCGCTACCCTGGCCTCTTCTTCTCTTTCATTATGAACATCCCCGCCAATCGGGTCTCCGTGGTGGAGATTATCCCCACGAGCACCTCGATTTCTTGGTTGTTCGCCACCACGACCAACGTTCAAAGCCCTTTAGATCTCTGTGTGACGGTTAGCCGCCTCCGTACGATCCTCGCACACTCTGTTAGAATGGCGTTTTGATCCTCGCGCATCGCCACTATAAGAGCATCGAGAAGGGTCCTCATGTTGATTTCTTCATCGTTGGCCATCTTCCAAGGATCGTCCTTTTCTAATACCAATTGATGTAAACCGCAACGGCATAGATAAACAAGAATGGCCTAAACCAATTCTTCTGCAAGGAATCGCAATTTCTTAGAACAATAATCTCCTAAAAGATTATTCTGCAAGCCAAATTAATGACTTAGATAAACACACAAGGTGTAGGGTTTTGCAAACTAGTAAAAAAATTGATTGATAAAAGTTCCCCTATTATAAAAGCCCTAGCAATCTATTTATACTCGCAAATCCTAATAAATGAAGGAAAAGAAATAAAGAAAACCTAATCAATAAAGGAAAATAAATAAAACCCTAATGACTTATTTAAAACCCTATTGACTAAAATACCCCTCGTCTCAAAATACTAAAATAAATAATAATGATAATATGAGACGAATTCAAAATAAAACAATAATAAAACAAAATAACAAAAACAGTTCCTGTAGCTTCTTTTGAAAGTTCACGACATTACTCGTGGGCACGAGTCGTGCTAATTCCTTCACTCGTGCTGACTACAGACACGAGTCGTACCATTTGACACGAGTCGTGCCATTTGTTTTCATATTCACTTTTTCCACTTTGGTCACCATTTTTTCCTGATTTACACTTCGGTCCTTGAACTTTATAAAGCGCTCGGTCGTTAATATTTGACCTCTCGAACCATGTGCTACATTATCAGCTCTCTAAAACGAGGGGCCAAACGCAAAACGCACACACACAACACACAGTTCACTTGAAACCGTTTGCTCTGTAATGTGTAATGTCCGCTCTCCTTCTCCTTCTCCTTCTCCTTCTCCTTCTCCTTCTCCTTCTCCTTCTCTCTCTCTCTTCTCTTCTACACATTCATGAGTTTCCCTCTCTAAATATCTGCATTTTTGTGGCGTAGGTGTTTAAATTGAGCTATTGAATTCTGCTTTGTTAGCTTTTGAGGTGATTTTTTATTTAATTTATGCTTCCTGTATTCTGATTTTTTGGTTTTCTTGTAACTTGTTTTTTGTGTTGAATTTTAGTGAGCAAAATATTTAGGCTTGTTTTTTTGGGACGGAGCCTGATGGATTATTTTTTTTCTTTCTCTTTTTGCCTTTCTTTTTTATATTCTTCTTGTTTATTTTTCTTAATGAACAATTGAGATGTTTTCAGTTATTTCAGTAAATAATTGAGAAATTTATAATTGTTGGTCGCCGATCGATCGAAGTTGGTCGTGTGTTTTATTAGTTGATTATATTTTTAGTAATTGACAACTAAAAACTTACTTACTGATAAATTCTCAACTGTTTTGGTTGCCAAAATTAATCGTGTTTTTAGTGATTTAGTTGACAACTGATAACTTACTGATAAGTTCTCAGCTGTTTGATTGTCGAAGTTGGTGATTAGCAGAGTTGTTTATCAGATAAGGTGGGGAAGGGTGGTTTAAGGTGATGGTGGTTGCCTTCTAAATTGACAACATAGAACAACAATTCTTAGTTGTTTGGTCGTCGAATTTGATCGTGTTTTCAGTAGTTTATAGTTGACAACTGAGAACTTACTGATAAGTTCTCAGTTGTGTGATCGTCGAAGTTGGTGATTGGCATAGTTGTTTATCAGATAAGGTGGGGAAGGGTGGCTTAAGGTGATGGTGGTTGTCTTCTAAATTGACAACATAGAACAACAATTCTCAGTTGTTTGGTCGTCGAAGTTGATCGTATTTTTAGTAGTTTAGTTGACAATTAAGAATTTAATGATAAGTTAAGTTCTCGGTTGTTTAATCGTCGGAGAGGTCGCCGGCGTAAAAAAAAAAAAAAATTGTCGTAGTTGATGGCAGGGGCGGATCTACACCAATAGCATTGGTGGTGCCTATTCTTAGAGTTTAGAACAACAAAACCAATTAAAAAAAAATTAAAGCAATTTTAAATTTTTAGGGTTTACCTTTCTTAGGCAGTGGCTAAGTTCAGTGGCTAAGTTCAGACTACAAGATCAATTTAGAACTCTTCAAAGCAATACAATTGAAAATTTTAACATTTAATAGATTATATAAACAAAAGTTTAAACCCAATCGAACCAATCAAATCCAAATCAAGAAAATTAAAGCAATTTTAAATTTATAGGGTTTACCTTTGATTCGAGAAATTCTTCTTGATTTTGTGAGGGGGTTTGGTTCACCCATTCTATGGCCGGAGAGGTCAGCGGTGGGGAGGGAGGTGACGGTCGAGAGTGACGCAGGAACTCAAATCCACATTTGTGGATGGAATTGGAACTTGTAAATGACATCCATGGATTCGCCCCACTCCAGGGATATTTGCTTGACCACCAATGTCCGGTGGTTTGTCCATCTCCGACGGAATTTAGCCGGAAAGTCCGTACACACACCAATCGCACCTAAATCGCCTCAAAATCGCCCCTAGTTGCGGAGAGGAAAACACTTAATTGACTTTTTGTTGTTTGATGTTTCTGATTTCAGTTTTTTTTTTCTTCCCAAGTAAAACGACGTCGTTTTATATATAAAAAAAAAAAAATGGAAAATTTGGTGGTGCCTGTGCACCATCAGGCACACACTCACGTCCGCCACTGGTTGATGGTTACCAGAGTTGTTGACTGGAAAAGATCGGGAGGGGTGACCTAAGGTAATGGTGGTTGTAAAGAAAGTAAATTGATAAAGATGGTGAACTTAGTAAAATGAGAAAGAGGGTGTAATTATCAAGCTATATATTATATAATTAGATTAAATATTCCTTATTTTATTAGGTAAAATTGGTAATTTTTAATTTTGATAGATAGATTATGATCGTTGTCATTTAAATATATGGAGACGAATAATGTATTGTAGTAAACACCTTGGGCAAAACATCAACTCTTGACGAGATTATGGACATCTTTTTTTTTTTTACTTCACCATCTTTTGTCTTTTATTGTTAATAAATTTGTATCATAATAAAATTGAATTAAAATTAATTTTTTTACATTGTTAAATAAATATCTAAATTTCACTTTATTTAAAAGTCATTTACTAGGAAAAAATAAAACTATATTTTTTGAAAATCAACAACATAAATATCTAAATTTCACTTTATTTAAAAGTCATTTACTAGGAAAAAATAAAACAATATTTTTTGAAAATCAACAACATAATAAGGTCTTTGGTACCTTTTTTTTTTTTTCCATTTTAAGGTTGCCACTTTACTTTATTTCAAATAATTCCAACCACAGAGAAGTTTACATCAGAAGAAGCTCCACGCAAGGGTTGACAATCATGGACCCTCCCCCTTATTCTATTTTTTACTTCACCCACATCTTACTTTTATTTTACTTTACTTTTATTTACTTTGTAATCTAATGAAAGGGGACTAACATTCTTTATAACTATTCCCTTCGTCTCATTTTTATTTGTTCTAAAAAATAATTTTATTTTCAAAATTGTCAACCGAGAAAAAACAAAAAGAGAGGAAATAATGAGAGTTGACCTAGAAAGAACATGTAATAATAGAATATTAAGTAAATCTCATTAAGATTAGTGATGAACATAAAAATATGTTGTTTGAATAGTCAAATAGACTGTCATTAAATAGGACGGAAGGAGTATAAGGAGATAACGTAGTTATATGCCAAAACATAAAGGGGGTAACTTGAAACCTTTCAATTTGGTTCATGTGATGTCACCATGGTTGCATATAAAATCAAAACGAGCAATTTCATATATGTACAGTTTATAGTCATTTAAATTATAATGGACAGAAAGGTAAAAATATGCAAATAACAAAACAAAACATTGAAAGAGGGTAAATTGAAAGGTGGAGGGGAAGTTTTGAACAATTGGAATAAAAGGGGGGGGTTGGGATAGGAGCAGTATAGTTGTGGTAGAGAGTGTGATTGGTAGGTTTGTGGAGAGTAATTAAATAATAAGGAAATCAAAACACAAAGCAATATATAAATTGTGCATTTCAATGTCATATATTCACGGATGAAAACTTCAAATAGCTACATAAAAGTTTTACTCCCTCTGTCTCACTCAGAATGTTTATTCCATTTGACTTTTTTATTGATCTTTGACCATAAATTTATGAGAGATTAATCATGTTCATGAAATTTTAAAAGTTGTTGTTGATAATATTATTAATGGTGAATCAATAGAAATTTTTAAAATTTCATGAACATAATTAAATTGTCATATATTTGTGGTCAAAATTCAACAAAAAAGTTAAATGGGATAAACATTTTAAAACGGAGGGAGTACTTTTTATTTTTTATTTTTGTTGCCATTCATGTAAATCATGGGCAAATCACCCCAAATGAATATACTCCATGCTATTTTTCTTTTTAATAAAATCTAAAATAAAATGAGTTTTTTAAGCCAAGATTAATAAGTAAAAATAAACACCTTTAACACCCCAAAATTTCAAACCACATGAAAATTGAGTAGCAAATAATTACAAACTATAAATGGGCATTACCAAAGTTTGTTCTCAACTCTTGTATCAACTAAATTAAAATTCAAATGACAGATTAAAGTATCAAACTGAGAATGTGTCTAAGAATGCAACGTGTGAGTGAAAACAGAATAAACAACCACCCAAATTCAAAATTTAATTAGAAGAAATCCACTTTAAAATAAAAAGAAGTATACATATAGTCATCTATTATGCATAAAAATTAGGCATACAATACATACGCATACTGATAGAGTAAATAGCAACAATGATAATGAAAGTGATAACGTGAGAATTTAATTATTAACAATCGCCTTCTTTCTTCGGTTTCACAATCTCCATTGGCTTTTCCTTGGCATCAATTGATTTTTCATTTTCAACAAACTTAAACGGAAGAAATGATCATATTCTTTGGGTTCCAGTTTCACCACGCTGCCCCTTTATCGCTTCAAAAATTCAAGCAAAAACATGGAAAGAGATCTTATAATTATGAGTAGAGATACTAACAATTCAAGAAATCAACTTATACATGCTACTTACACTTCACAATTTTTGTAATGATAGCCAACATGAATATTTATGAAGTATGAACCTCTTGCAATTTACCTGACTTACAAAGCATGATGATGATAAAGGAGTTAATCAACAATCAGATGCATGAAATGCAAGCTCTTCATCGAGGACACATTGACGAACTTGAAGTATCCGTGAATGTAAATAGAAATAATCGTTGGGCCCCAGGAAATCTTAAAGAGAGACAACATAAGTTACAATTGTCCTTTCTTTATATAAGTAACACGATAGGTCATATAAATAGCTATAATGATCCTCTCACCAAAGAGAGATTGAAAGTTTAGCATATCCCCCTTTCCCAAGATAATGACAACAGAATTCATTTGGATGTCATATTTCAATACATTGTGATGGCATTGCAACTTTACTAAGAAACCTTCAACTCCATGGTTCAAGAAAATAGCCTTTATACATTTTTGTATTTGAATCTTTGCATTCATGTATCATGTACATATTCCATATATAAATACAACACATTGAAATGATTAAAACCTTTTTCATAAGGGTTTCGTTATTCCATGTTTTGAGATCTCGGAAGAATGCCTTGGTTGATGTGCCCACATTAACTAAACAGAGAGGGAAGGAAAAAAGAAAAACAGGACATCATCCTACTTCAACCTTGATCGATATTCATTATCCAAGTGGTACCAAAAGCTTAGGGATCTAACCGATTAAAAATCCCAAGTAATAAAAACTAAGATGTCTAAAAAATGCTCACAACATTCTAATTTTACATAATACATACGTACACGGTAAAGTAATAAGTGGAGAGAGATAAAAGAAAAAGTTATTATAGATGATGTGGAACAGTTCGTTCCGAAACACACAACGACAAAGATCAAGAAATTGAAAAATATATATATATCTATCATATTAAATGAAAATAATATCATCAAATCAGCAAGTATATAAGTCATTCTCTGCCACAACATTGTCAAAACTATTTGATTGATGCATTCCATATTCATTGAAAACCCTTCAAAAACGAATTAGAAATAGCATAACATAAAAAAGGAAGTTATATGAGAGAGAAGGGGGGGGGGTTGAAGCGATCATAACACAGATTAGAAAAACACAAAAGAATAGCAACTATCCATCACCTTCAACTGAAAAGGCAACATGAGCCTCATACATTAAACTTCCATCTGAATTGCTATATTGACCATCATCACCAAGTAAATCAAGCAATGATAAAATAAAAAATAAAATAGTAGCATGATGGATCAAGAAATAAATGGTGAATAATCAGAAAGCACTTGATGAAACTAACTTAATGTTACTATCTATTTGAGTTCATAAGCAATGTAGGAGTAGATGAGAATAAATTAATAATCCCTTCCCTCCATTATCTCAGTTACGAAGCAATGCAAGAAGAAGAAGAGCATATAGTATCTATCTATCTGAAATATTTAAAGATTTGAACAACATTTAAAAATTGTGACTATCATTGTGGGACAGGGGGAATACTAAGTATTAGAACCTTTTTTTAAAGTATAACAAAAAAAGACTTTTTATTCCTACCTGATAATTCTTTATTAATAAAAAATGTGTTAGAAAATAAAATTTTTAAGTGAGAAAATTAGCAAGACTCTCTGTAACATACTTTTAATAATAATATAAGAGCAAAAAAAAAAAAGTTTAACAATCTCAACAAATTCAAACCTCGAAATCGTCGTGCTAATTTCGTCAATTCCCCATGTCCCTGTTGCTCTCGATGAACACTGGCAGAGAGAAAACAACTTTGAACAGTGAACTGATCCCATTTAAAAAGAGATATCCATTGGCAAAGCAGAAACATGCACATCGAAAAGGGTTACAAATCTAAACAAATTCAAAAGTTTTTCTCTTGATTAGAGTTTTAAAGAACTAGAGAAGAAATTCTCAGAAGGGGGGGGGGGGGAATCACTCACATTAAACGCCGTCTCCATCATCTTCACAACATCGACCTTCTTCAGGAGGTGCGGCGAATAGCCAGACAATTCTGAATCTGTTCGTGAAAAGGGTAAGTAACCTCACTAATTAATCGAGAGAGACAGTAATTGGAATTGGAATTGAAATTGAAAAGAGGAATTATTGATAGAGATTTCTGATTTAATAATGATGCAAGTGGCATACATGATTATAGTGATGACGGAGAACGAATATGAGTGATTTTTCGAAGTGGATTTTTTTTATTGCGGGGCGAATGCTCGATAAATGTGTTACCAGTTTGGGGAGGAGAGGTAGTAACCACCGTTGAGTGGGAATATGGAGTTATGTCACGATTGAGGTTGATATTTCAGATTCAACCCTAATCACTTTTTGTCTTTCCTGAAATTCAATCCTAACCACTCTTTGTATGGCGGTTAAAACCCACCTCTATTGTAATATAGATATTAAGGGTTGTTTGGTAACCCAATTAAGCTCTTAATTTGAAACACTTTAAAAGATTAAAAAGTTAAACATGTTTGCTAAGGTAAATTGCAATCACTTAATTAATTAAGATTGTCTTAAAAAAGACTATTAATTTTAAGTTGAAAATGAGTAGCTTAAGCAATTAAGAGGGAGAAAGAAAGAGTTAAAAATTGAATTAGTTCAAATCCATCCATCAACTATTTTATTTATATAATAAATGATACTTTCTTTAGTTAAAATATTTTAATTTTTCATATAAATTATATTTGATCTAGTATTAAAAATGTAATTTTATTTATATTAAACTATTGATATTAATAATATTTTAATAGAGTATCATAATTAATTAATATTTTTTCATTTTTGTCAAAGTTTAGACAAATTTATCAAAATAATTAACAAGAGAAATTTTATTATGGGTTAAAGAAAGTACTAATAAAAAATATTTAAATATTATAAAATATAATCTAATTATAATAATAGTGACGTATATGTTGAAGACTTTATTTTATTATACACTGTTCGGTCGAAACCTAACGGTTTATTTATATCCGCAAGCGCACGGGCTATTGTAATATAGCGGGTGCAAGTACGGGTCGATCCCACAGAGACAGGATTTACTTTAGGGAATATTTTTGTCTTTAGAAAGTATAGAAAAGATTGGGGGGAGATAAAATTTGTTTTTAGAAAAATAGAAAGAACATAAACAGAAAGTATTTTGATTAAATTCTTATAAAACGAAGCATTCTCGGGATTGGAAATCATACACATAATTTTATTCATCAAATCGTCATTGTCTTAGAGATAAAAGGTTTTCATAAAAAGCAAGGATGGTATGTTAAGCCTACGCTACTTCGGGTTAAGACAGTAGCGTTTGTATTCTTCACTAATTATGTCCTAACTGTTTGAGATTTCCGTTTATGTTACCCCCGCCCTGTCACAAACGGGCATTCCGGCTTATCTCTAGCTGACCATAATTAGTAAGAATCCATTAAGAACGAGAGTCAACATACTTTCCATTAAAGGAACATCCCTAGGCCATTGAACTACTTTAGTGATCAATGAAACCTAGTTTCTTTATATGGTTCCGTCAATCGAGATTCTCCGCTAGGTACTTCTCTCAATTGACTGAATCATACAAATTGGACATCTCCAAAATGTAAGGCATTTAGAGAATAATATAAAGAAATTATTTAGATGAAGAAAGAAGACAAGACTTTTCATTTTAGATGATGAACAAGTATGCTTTTGAGTTTCCAACCCCAAGAATAAGGGGGATTACTCCAAAGCCATCAATAACATATAAGCAGAAATAAAAGATTGAGTAAGAAGGACTTATGATGAATAAATGCTGGAAATGATGCTTCACTTTTATTGCTTTTCCTCCAAAGTAACTCCAAGAACAAAACAATGACTTTGATCTTCAAATCTCTTTGGAAAATTGTTGTCACAAGTGTTTGTATTTTCTATCTATGAAGTATCAGTGATTTCTCTCTAAAATTTCGTCTCTAAGACTGATTACAAGGGTCCTATTTATAATTGGGAGGAGACTCTTCAATTGGGTGCCATCAAAAGGTGCATTTACATCTGCAGTCACGACTTGCACGGTCGTGTCAAGGATTTTGCACGGCCGTGTACTCTTTGGCGCCAGAATTGAATTTGAACTTGGAGACTTGCACGGCCGCTCCGAATATAGCTGCACGGCCGCTCCGAGGTTGGCACGACCAGGTCACTTCAGCGCTCGGCCACTCCATGGATTTTGGGGCCAAGATGGCCGTCCATGGCCTATGATGCACGGCCGCTCCCGAACTCGCTGCACGGCCGCTCCTACTGGTTTTCAACTTTGTGTGTTTATTTTGCTTGGTGTTCCTCCATCCTTTTGGACCAAATTGCCCAAGTATCCTTTGGATATAAAAAGACCCTAAAACCTGTCTAAAATGTATGAATCATACCAAAAACGTAAAATCTAATAAAATAGCAAAAGTAAGTAAAAAGTACTAAAAACTAAATGAGAAATGATGATTTATTTATGTAAAAGTATATAAAATCTAGGATAATTGACTATATAATAGTCACTTATCATACACTCATTAAGATTATTCAAATAATTTTTTGAATGTTAAGTTCAAACTTTAAATAATTTCAGATATAAGTGGTTTGACATTACCAAACAAACTGAACTCTTAAAATTCAGTAACTTAATAATTTCAGTTCTATATTTTTCATCTCTATATTTTCAAAGCTTAATTTTCAGTTTTACCAAACATGCCCTAACTGTCATTTTAATTATCCTTTTTAAATGGTTTAAAAAAATAGTTTTATGCGTAATTAGAAAAATAGGCAAGCCTAATGTAATTGCTTGTAAAAGAATCCACCAATGTGATGTTTTCGGATTCATCCAACCCCTCCCCCTTAGTCAAAAGAAGAAATTTCTTGTAAATGCCATTTTCTTAATAGTTGTTCCAAATTGTTATGTACTAGTAATTTCTAGTCTAGTCTTTGCCTGGCATGTCGTCGCAGTATAATAAAAAGGAGAAAATGTATGAGGAAAAGAAATTTCAAATTATATCTATATAAAATGTAAATTTTTTAAAACATTAATACGCTCTCCGTTCTATAATCTATAATAATATAGATGTAATGAGATATGTGATTGAAATGGTGTCAATATATTATTTAATTTTGACACAATTTAATCTAACTCTTATATAAATGTGATAATTAGCACCCCAATAATTACTAAATGTAAGGAAATAAAACATTAAACACAATAATGCAAAACGAATGTAACAGTTTTTGTAGAGTAAATGTTACATTTTTTTCTATAAAAAAAGTAAAAAAATTAAATTAATGTAACAATTTTTATTATAAAATGTAACAATAATTTTGCAGTAAATCTTATGTTATCCCTAATCCCTTTCTGCAAAATTATTGTTATATTTCAGAATAAAAATTGTTATATTTTAGAAAAAAAAAATGTTAAATTTAAGAATAAAAACTGTTAAATGTATGAAAAAATGTTATATTCCTTTATTATAAAATGTAACAATAGTTTTGCAATAAATCTTATGTTATCTTTAATCCATTTTCTGCAAAACCATGGTTACATTGCAGAATAAGAACGGTTACATTTCAGGAAAAAATGTTACATTCTTTATAATAAGTATTACTTTTGTTGACTAGAAAAAAATTACTAAACAAAATGACCGGCAAAAAAATAAAGGACAGAATCTATCTATATATTAAAGCAGGTCATCCAATGAACAGTAATAGCGCCAAAAATTTCGCCAAAATTTCAAGGGCAATTTTGTCATTGCTTTTCAGGACATAATTGAAGATATGCTACGCAAATTATACGTGGCAGGTCATGATTGGGAGAAAAATGACGCGTGCAATATACGCGTCGACAGAGGCGCGTGTATGCAGACGGATTTTTTTTTTTTAAATGGGACACCGTGTAGCGAGTTTAACCGGTCAAAAGGACAAAGATCGGTTGTGAAAAGGATCGGTAAATCAAAGATCGGTAAATCATTGACATGATGACCGATCAATATTATTGGATGACCGATACCAATCCTTGACATGGTGATCGGTCATTATTATTGGATGACCGATCCAAACAAAAACAAACAAGGACATAGTGTGACCGGTCATACGGTAAGGCCACTACAACCGATCCAAACACAAAGCAAGGCCACAATCGGTAAGGCCACTACAATCGATCAAGGCCACTACAATCGGTCAAGGCCAAGCCCACTGTGGCAACAATCGATCATCAAGGCCACACAATTACACTCTAAACAAATTAAATACAAATTCCGCCTCACTTTAAATTACAAAATAATAGTAATTAATAAAAAAAATTAAATAAAAAAATTATTTTTACACAATTGGTAACCACATTACCGATCACCGGTAATTGGTAACATGGCCTTTTCTTTTTTTTTGTCATACTTTTATACAAGTCCATGGAATACCGATCGGTAATCGGTAATTGGTAACGTGGCCTTTTCTTTTTTTTGTCATACTTTTATACAAGTCCATGGAATGAAAATCCATCAAAAAATAGGGTCTAACCGATCCAAACCAAACAAACAAAGTTATAATTTTTCTCTCACTTTAAATTATAAAATAATAATTATTAATAAAAAAAATTAAGTAGAAATATTATTTTTTCCATCTCAAATAAATACTTTAAAAAATAAATTTCTATAAAAAATTATAATCTTTAAATGTGAGTTCTAAAAAGTTGGTCATTTTAGAAAATACTTTCAAATGTGAGTTATTTTGGAAATTATATTTTTAAAATGAAATTATTTGAAAAAAAAATTACTAATTAGTAATAGCCATTACCAACAATCGATTATAAAAAAAAAAACAATCAGTCAACACACACCCACGCGGTTGACACCCAAACACTTATATTAAAAATATTAATTTTGGAGGCGAATGAATTAGTATTCATTTTTAAAATATTCTTTGGGATGAAGGAAATATTGCTCTTTTTTTATATAAAAAATATACTTCTATAAAAATATATATTATTTCTTTCAAAAATAAATATTACTTTCGACTCAAAATGAATAACCAAAAAATAATACTACATGCAGAGAAGGAGGGATATCTCAATTCCCACATCGATAGAAAAATAAAGTGACATGGCCTTGCCTTGGTATATAATGAGGCCTTGGCCAAGATTAGCATAATCATTCGGCCGTGTCATTGCTAGAATTGGCCGTCCTTGACCGTGGCCTTGGATTTTTTCAAAAAATAATTTTGTTAAAAATTTATTTTAAAAACCTAATTTATAAAAGAAAAAAAAAAACGGTTAAAACCGATATAAACGGTAAACCGTAATCGGTAAAACACAAACCAATTCACAATCGGTCAAACACAAACCAAGGTTGCAAGGCACAATCGGTCAGCAAACAAATCAAATTAAAAAATCAAACGGTCAAACACAAACCAAGGCACAATCGGTCAGCAAGCAAATCAAATTAAAAAATTAAAGTAAAAACTCCGTCTCACTTTAAATTACAAATTCATAGAGACTATTTGAGTCGAAAGTAATATTTATTTTTGAAATGAAGATTATAATTTTTTATAGAAGTATATTTTTTAAAGTATTTATTTGAGACGGAAAAAATAATATTTTTATTTATTTTTTTTATTAATAATTATTATTTTGTAATTTAAAGTGAGACAAAATTTGTACCTTTGGTTTGGTTTGAAACAGTTGTGGCCTTATTTTTGGATCGGTTGTGGTGTAAAATTATATATTTGTATCGATTGTGTGGTGTGGATTATATAAAAGTGGTGTGGATTATATTAAAGGAACGATAAGCAAAAATCAAGGAACGGTAAGCAAGGAAGAATCTGTGTAAGCAAACATTAACAAAAGCCACTCAAATTAACAAAAGCATACCAATATCAAGGATACTAAGGATAAGGAACAAAAGCCACTCAAATTAACAAAAGCATACCAATACCAAGGATACCAAGGATAAGGAACGGTAAGCAAATAAAAGCAAACTAAGGAACGGTAAGGTAAGGAAGAATCAAATTAACAAAAGTATGCCTAGGATCGGTAAGTAAACATTAACAAAAGCAAACCAAGGATCGATAATGTGGTGACCGATTACCACATTATTGGTGACCGGTCACTAAAAAAATTCTACTTTTTCAAAAATGAATATTACTTTCGTCCTAAAATTAATACTATTTTCTATATTAAAAAAATTGCTTTCTTTGTCTCAATGAATATTTTAAAAAAGAATACTATATTACTTATCTCAAAAATTAATATTCATTTTCTGAGACGAAGACACTAATATTATAAACATTAATTTTTACAAAAGAATACTACATCGTTTTAAAAAATAAATTACTATCTTCGTCCCAATGAATATTTTATAAAATATTACTTCATTTGTTTAAAAAATTAATGTCATACTCCCTCCGTCCCGCCCGAAAGGGCACAAATTTCCTTTTTGGGCGTCTCATTTAAAAGGGCACAACCCCAAAAAGAAAAGTTTTTATTATTTTTATACTCTTCCTACCCCACTCATTCTCTCTCCTACTTTACTTTTACACTCACAACATTCTCTCTCCTAACTATTCCTCCCACTCATTCTCTCTCCTATTTAATTTTTCATACTCACAACATTTAACCTTTTTCTCTTTCTTACATCACTTTCCTTATTCATTTCTTAATTTTCGTACTAGGAGGCAAAATTGCCCTTTCGGGCGGGACGGAGGGAGTATATTGAAACAAAGGCACTAAAATTACAAACGTTAATTTTTGAGGCAAACGAAGCAGTATTATTTTTTAAAATATTCATTGGGATGAAGAAAGTAATGTTCATTTTTTTGGACAAAAAATGTAGTATTCTTTTTTGGTTATTCATTTTGAGTCGAAAGTAATATTTATTTTTGAAATGAATAATATAATTTTTATAGAAGTATATTTTTTAAAGTATCTATTTGAGATTGAAAAAATAATATTTTTATTTAGTTTTTTTATTAATAATTATTATTTTGTAATTTAAAGTGAGACGAAGTTTGTACCTTGAATTGATTTGTTTAGAGTGACAACTAACTAATGGTCTTAAAATATTGATTTGTAATGATAATAAGCCCTACCAATCTACCAATCTGATCTATGTACTGATAATATAGTGTTTAAGAAAATTTTTCATAATGTATAAATCTATTTCACTTTTTTGTTGTTTGTTTTTAATTTTTGTCTTAGAATAATATGTAATGAATCGTGCATCGCACGGGAGTAAAACTAGTTATAAATTAAAACTAGTAGTAGTGCCAACGAATTTTTTCTCTCTCTTCACAAAATCCCTCAAAAAGGTATATTCCCTCCATTTCAGTCCAATTGAGGCCTTGTCTTGTCGAGCGTTTTTGTTAAAACGGAGATTAAAAAATTCAGCTTTTTTTTATTAAGCGTATTAGTCGAGAGTTTTAGACCGTTGAATTTTAAAAAGTTGGGGATATTTTGGCCGCTCAAAATTATAGCGTCCAAAAATAAGCTCCGTTTTAAAAACTCTCCGTTTATAAACTGTGTACCAGACGAACCCTGAAACTTACTTACTCCGTCCCATAAAACATTACCCTTTTTACTATTTTGGGCGTCCCACTTTAAAGTCTTACTTTTCTAAAAAGGAAATTTTTTAATACTTTTTTATTCATGGGACCCACTTGTCATACTTACAACACTTTTTAAATTTACTATTCTCTCCACGCATTCTCTCTCCTCCCACTCACAACACCTACTTTAATAACATTATTTCTTATTTTTCGTTCTCAACAGTAAATGTGTAAAGTTTTGTGGGACGGAGGGAGTATTTTCTTTTTGATTTGTCCCAGTTTAATTGAGACTGTTCAAAATGGAAGAAAATTTTTACTATTTTTCCCACTCATTCTCTCTCTCTTATTTTATTTTTACACTCACAACACCAATCAAATCACTATTCCTTCCACTCATTCTCTCTCCTATTTAATTTTTCATACTCACAATATTTTCTTCTACTTTTTCTCTCTCTTACTTTTTCTTAATCTGTTTGTCCAAAATTTTGGTATTAATTAGACTGAGACGGAGGGAGTAAATTAATTTTAATTTATATTCCCTCCGTTTCAGTCGAGTTGATACCAAAAATTTGGACACACATATTAAGGAAAAGTAAGAGAGATAAAAAATGAAAGAAAATATTGTGAGTATGAAAAATTAAATATGAGAGATAATGAGTGAAAGAAATAGTGATTTGATTGGTATTGTAAATGTAAAAGTAAAATAGAAAAAAAAATGAGTGAAAAAAATAATAAAGATTTTCTTCCATTTTTGAACAATTTTTATTAGGCTAAGACGAACCAAAAAGAAAACAGAAAATAAGTATTCACTCTCGACAGGAACGGAGGGGAATTTTTTCTCAAATAATACATTTTTTAAATTTTATTTACCAAAGTGACCTACTGTTCAAACTTTTTCCCAAAATGTCTCATTTTCTGAAAACTCGCTACACCGTGTAGCGAGTTTAAAATTTTTCAATTAAAATCGCTACACGGTGTAGCGATTTTAAATTTGTTAAATTTTATTTAATATTTATGCTTAAAAAAAAAAAAAAAAAAAAACCAAATTTGAAATCGCTACATGGTGTAGCGATTTCAAATATTCACAAAAAAGCCAAACAAACAAAGTTACGTACACTATGATATGAGTATATAATAATAACTACTTCCTTCGGCTCTAAATTACAAAATAATAATATAAAAATTATATATTAATAAAGAAAATTAAATAGAAATATTATTTTTTTCATCTCAAATAAATATTTTAAAAAATGTACTTCTATAAAAAAATATTTTTCATTTCAAAAATAAATATTACTTTCGACTCAAAATGAATAACCAAAAAATAATACTACATTTTTTATCCAAATAAATGAGCATTACTTCCTTCGTCTCAATGAATATTTTATAAAATAATACTCTTCATTTGCCTCAAAAATTAATATCATATTTTGAGACGAAGACACTAACATTACAAACATTAATTTTAGAAATGAAAAATTTATAAATGGGACAACCAATAATATAAGTATATACTCCCTCCGTCCCACTAAATTTTATTTAATATTTATGCTTAAAAAAAAAAAAACAAATTTGAAATCGATACAGGATGTAGCGATTTCAAATATTCACAATACTAAGCCAAACAAACAAAGTCCTTACTTAAAGTCCTTACTTACTTACTTACTTACGTACTTACTTACTTACTTAAGTACTTACTTACGTATCGCTCTATATAATAATAATTACTTCCTTCGACTCTAAATTACAAAACAATAATAATATAAAAATTATATATTAATAAAAAAAATTAAATAGAAATATTATTTTTTATCTCAAATAAATATTTTAAAAAATGTACTTCTATAAAAAAAAATTCATTTCAAAAATAAATATTACTTTCGACTCAAAATGAATAACCAAAAAATAATACTACATTTTTTATCAAAAAAAATGAGCATTACTTCCTTCATCTCAATGAATATTTTAAAAATTAATACTACTTTATTCGCCTCTAAAATTAATGTTTGTAATGTTAGTGTCTTCGTCTCAAAATATGATATTAATTTTTGAGGCAAATGAAGAGTATTATTTTATAAAATATTCATTGAGACGAAGGAAGTAATGCTCATTTATTTGGATAAAAAATGTAGTATTATTTTTTGATTATTCATTTTGAGTCGAAAGTAATATTTATTTTTGAAATGAAAAATATTTTTTTATAGAAGTACATTTTTTAAAATATTTATTTGAGATGAAAAAAATAATATTTCTATATAATTTTCTTTATTAATATATAATTTTATATTATTATTTTGTAATTTAGAGCCGAAGGAAGTAGTTATTATTATATACTCATATACGTAACTTTGTTTGTTTGGCTTTTTTGTGAATATTTGAAATCGCTACACCATGTAGCGATTTCAAATTTGGTTTTTTTTTTTTTTTTTTTTTTTTTTTAAGCATAATTATTAAATAAAATTTAGCAAATTTAAAATCGCTACACGGTGTAGCGAGTTTTCAGAAAATGAGACATTTTGGGAAAAAGTTTGAACAGTAGGTCACTTTGGTAAATAAAATTTTAAAAATGTATTATTTGAGAAAAAATTCAACGGAGGGAGTATTTTTTTTTTTTCTTCGCTTGCTTGCTTTCGTTCCCAACGAAGGACACCCACCGCACCTTTCTCTCTCTTCCCAACACAACTTTCCCTCTCTCTCTCTCTCTCTCTCTCTCTCTTCCCCCTTTCAATTTTTTGCCCCTTTCCTCTGAGGGGTTTTCGCTGTTTGGGCTCCTCCTTTCCTTGATTAGGGTTTTCCTTAAGCGCGTCCACTTTGATTTTCATTTTTCAATTTCAATTTCCAATTCCAATTTTGATAAATCTTTACATGTTTCAAGCTCTCCCCAATTTTTATCCCTAACCTATTAGATTCCCCTCTCTTGCTAGCTTCTTCTCCTTCTTCACCTATGGTTTAATTAACCCCCCCGCCCTCGGTAATTCCCTTTCCCTTTCTTTTTTATGTGCGTGTGGTATTTATTGGTTTAAGTATTTTGAAATTCGCTTGTCTTTTTTCGTGTATATGAGAAAGATTTAATGGGTTATTTATATTTGCTTGGTTTTATGCTATATTTTTATTTTCTTCATGAATTCATTGGCTGATTGCTTGAATAGTTTGGTTGACTGAGATTCTGGCTTGCATTTTTCATTTTCAGGATCCTTTATTTTTTGGGAGGGGGGGGGTTATCTTAATTTGTGATGTTTTGGAATCATCTGTAGTTTAGTTTTTGGGAGTTTTTTTCCTTCTATTAGGAAGGAGCGATTCTGATTCAATTGAGTTTATTTGTTAAATTGATCTGGACAAAGTCTTTTGCTTGTTTGTCCTTAGCAAACTGGGTTTTAGGGAAACTAGTTGTTTTTCTTTTCTGTACTCCCTCCCAAAATGAATGTCAGAAAAAAATTCCAAATTTAGATAGAGCAAATTTGAAATTTTTTGGACATTTATTTTGGGACGGCAAGAGTAGTTTAATTTTAACATTGCTACTAAGTGTTGTAAGTATGACTGGGAGAGCAATTTGTAATGGTTCAGTTTTGACATTATTAATAACCTTTTCAATCTATCTATTTTTTTGCCTTTCAGATTTAAGGTACCGAGTCGAACTCACATCTAACAAGTCCATATCTTAAAACAGTTGAAGCTATGTACAACGAAGGAGCCCCCGAGTTTGTTTTCGATCAGGGTATGTATTATCCTACAGCCACCAACTATGGGTATATTTGTACAGGTAAGCACAAGTCATTTGGTCTTGTTGTATATTTGTAGAAAGAAGGTGTGATTATATATTTACTGTCCTTCCATTTTCTGCTGACAGGATTAGAATCACCCGGTGAGTGGGATGACCACCATAGTGTTTTTGGTGTGGATGGTCAAGACATTCAGTTCGTAGTAAGTATATATATACACATAACTTAGCATAATTTTGAGCTAATTATCTATGTTATGCAATTTATCATGTGTTTACTTCTCTTTTCAGGGTGCGCAAACTGAAAGTTTGCCATATGTATATTATACACCTAGCTATGGATATTCACAGTCTCCATATAACCCATACAATCCTTACATTCCCGGTGCTATGATGGGAGTTGATGGCTCCTTCATGGGGGCCCAACAATACTACATTCCGTACGATAATACTGCATCTTCACCAGCTTATTACCCAATGGTTGTTCAAGCGCCAAATGTGACCTCAAATGGCATGACAGACCCATATGTGGATACTACTGCGTCTTCTAGGTCTGATGGCCTAGGTTTTAGACGCAACTCATCTGCAGAGAATCATGGCAGGGGTGCTCCAAATCACTCTAATTCATTTCCAAGGGCGTCAGATGGTTTTAAAGTTAATAGTGGTTCAAGCAAGCTACCTCCTACTAATGGCAGCATTGCTTCTGGAAGTTTCTCCACTCCAGCTTCTTCACATGTTTTTCAGGTATGGCTTGTTCGTCTGTTAGAAAAATGTGGGCCACACACAAGCTGCACCCTGTAACACTTTATCTTTTACATTTAGTGCAACTTTTCATCTGTAAGCTCTTTAATGGGTTAATATTGATAGACAAGGCTTGTACCGCTGTATGAGTTGCATGAGTTGGAGGAACATGTTTTAAATCCTTGACGGGAGTTTTCTTCCATTTCTTTCTCCAAAGATATTATAGATCTTCCAAACAGATGTCCATTCCGATTGTGAAGGATAATCAAATCGTTTAAACAAATCAAAAATAAATAAATAGATATTGAATATTGTGCGTCTTCTTCATTGTTGTCTTTGCATAATTGAGAAGTCTCCTTGTGTGTCTTCTTAATTGTTGTCTTTGCATAACTCATGGAAATTTTTAGATATTGGTTCGAATCATTTACTGTGTTGGTTAAACCAGTGAAGATCTATATATTGGATTATTGTGTTGGTTGTAAGGATTTGCAAGAGTTAGTGCACTGTGATTGATTTTGTTTTTGGTAGCTGCCTAATATGTGTCCTTGTCTTGTGTCTTTTCTACCGCAACTTATTTTCAACTTGTTTCACAGGGTAGAGGCGCTCAATCTATAGATGACCATGGTAAAGCTTTGTCTAGCCGCCACCAGCTAAAAGGTGCTTCTGTTCCTTCTGGTAATGGTTTGTCTAATTTTGGACCAAGTGCTAATGGTCGGGTCATTGGGGAGAAGGTTCGGCCCAAGTTACACATGGGCAAAGTTGTGAATGATGTAAATGGAAGTCCAGATGCATCGACGGAACATAATCGAGGCCCCAGAATCAACAAATCAAAAAATCAGTTGGCTGTCAAAGCCTACACAAATAGGGCTGGAGATAGTGATGCACAAGGAAATATTATTATTTATACTGATCAGTATAATCAGGATGATTTCCCGATTGAATATGGAAATGCTAAGTTTTTCGTAATCAAATCATACAGTGAGGATGATGTACATAAGAGTATAAAGTATAATGTGTGGTCATCGACGCCCAACGGGAACAAGAAGTTGAATAGTGCGTATGAAGATGCACAGAAAATTGCTTCAGGGGAACCTGGAAGCTGTCCTATCTTCCTCTTCTTTTCTGTAAGTTGTCGCTGACAAGACAAATCCGTTTCTTGAACTTCGACACATGATCTTTTCAATCACTAATTATATTTAATTCTGAATTATAGGTTAATGCAAGTGGTCAATTCTGTGGTGTTGCTGAGATGACTGGCCCAGTAGATTTCCATAGAGACATGGATTTCTGGCAGCAAGATAAATGGAGCGGGAGCTTCCCAGTGAAGTGGCACATAGTGAAAGACGTGCCAAACCCAAACTTTCGTCACATTATATTAGAGAACAATGAGCATAAGCCAGTAACAAATAGCCGAGATACTCAAGAGGTTTGCTTATTTTTCTTAGCTCATTCTTCTTCACAATTGTTATTCCTGCCTAGCACCTTTTCACTTCATCAATCATCATTTTTGCATATTTCATTTTTAATTAAATCAAATTCATTTAATTGACTTGATATTTAGGACTTATAATATGGTATTTTGTGGTTACGTGTGTGCATTTTTTTGCCTGCATCTTACCATAAACCCTGTTTGGTTGCTCGGAAGTCGCAATCACATAATTGCGGGTTATTCCTATTAACACTGGCATTTGCTTTTGTGTTTTCTACCCTTGTCTCTAAGCCCATTTGCATGATTGCTGCGAGATTATTGAATTACCTTGCATTCAAAAGCAAAAGCAATTTATGATGATTTAGTGACAATGTGATGTATACACATATTATGGACGTTGGTAACAAAATACAAGCTTGTTGACTGTCTAAGAATACTTGTTGCTCCTATTTGCAGATAAGATTTAAGAAAGGAGTGGAGATGCTGAAAGTATTCAAGAACTACACGTCCAAGACATCTTTACTTGATGATTTCATGTATTATGAGAACAGACAGAGGATATTGCAGGAAGAAAAAGCTAGAAGAATAATGATGAATAGTTATGGAACACCGCTATTTGTACCTGTATTAGAACCTCCCCGTAAGCTAAACAGTTTGCTCGACTTCCCTTCAAAAGGGGAAAGAAAGATTATCATGCAGAAAGATTCAAACCCTTCTGGGGGTAGCGTAACTGCTCCTAACAAGCAGGTACTAGTCTTAGATGGTGTCAAGTCGAACATCAGTGATGACAAGGTTAAAGAGTTGGCTGATGGAAAGGACACTGAAGTTGAAGTAAAGATGGGTTCACTTTCCATCAGTAGTCCGAAATCTGGAGAAGCAATTTTTGTGGGTGGTGATATTGCTGGCACGGAAGTAAGCAATAGTAAAGTAGTTGATGTTGTGACAGTTGGATCAATGGCGATCAAAGTCAACAACAATGGCATTAAAAAGAGCATTCCTCCGGGTGTGTTAACTGTGGGCACAATTTCACTTGATCATCCTCATGGTGTGCAGGTGGAGAGAAAGGGTGATGCTCCAAAAGGTAAAGTGTGAGGGGTGAGGTCCTGGTTAGATTTGGCAAAGTAGGAGGAGGAAGATGAAGATGGTTTTGTTTTGGGTTTTTGGAGAAAGTGGTGGATTTGTTTTGTTCTTCTCATGGGTGGTTGGGTTTTTTTTTTTTTTTTTTTTTTTTTTTTCTTGTGGTGTTTTTGGGTGTTACTAATTAATTACTTTATTTTCTTCATTTTAAGTGAGGAATTTGAGCATATGTGACAGAAATACATGTTGTTTGTTTGAATGTATGTATGAGAAGTAATTAACATTGTTGGACTAGTTTGCAAATCCCATTTTTCTGTGGTTGTTGAAGCTTTACTATCATCAGAAATACATGAGTTTCTTTTTGCTCCTGCCCAATAATTTTGTAAATATTCAACCATGAAACGCAAAACATCTCCTGCCAAAATATCTACAAAAGATATTAAATATACAAATAATTAAACCGCAATTCTTGTACAGTTCAACAACACAACAATCGTGATACTTATTAGGGTTGAAATTACAAACAATTGTGTTTGTGTTGTTGATTTTATTTATATTAGTTTGTAATTTGTGATTTTGTGGATTTCTAACAAAATCATCGTCTTGCTTTAATTTTCGTTGTCATATGTTTTCTTCCATTCGTCGGGAGCCTTTGTTTTCTCCCATTCGTTGGGAACCTTTGCCTTCTCTCAATTATGTTGAGAGATTTCGTGAAGAGTTTATATTTTTTCTTGTTGCAATATTTGAGATGCTTGGTTGGACGGTTATTTTCAACCCAAATGAGTTCCTGATTCGTGTTTTCAATGTCGATTTTCTGAAGGTAAGTGTTCGTGTCCAAGTTATGCTTGGAGAAGCATTTGGGCATCACAGGTTATTGTTCGTCTTGGTATTCACTAGAGATTTGATTCAAGGTTAAGGTTAGGCTTTAATATTTGAGATGGATTGTACATTTTCTTTGAATATTTGAGATGGATTAGACATTTTCTTTGGGCGGACAAATTGTTTATAGAAATTTTAAACACGAGCCTATGTCTTTTGGAAAGCGCCATTTTCTTTTATGTTTATTAACAGAAAATTTATGTTGTTTGACTATAAAAAAATAAATAATAATAAAGAAAAAGAAAAAGATTAAAGAGAAGCAAGTAACTTATTATGGGTTGCATAACAAGCAAAATCACACATGAAAGGATATATTGCATCCAATCCCCATCTAGTAATTTATAAAAAGGATAATTCTAAACTGACCAAAAATCACAAACTATTGGTTGTATTTAGCCAAATAATGAAGAAGAGTACTAATATTCAAATAGTGACAAGACATTTTAAAATAAAATTGACCACTGTTAGTTTGAATACAAAAACTAATACCAATACCTAACAAGAGATGAGTGTACGGAAATGGCACTTGCAAGAGAACAACAACATAATCTGAATCTGCTGCTACACAAGTTTAAGGTTCACCCACTGGATTGCTAGGCACTGCCAATGGTAATTGTACCAAGGGATCAGGGATAGAAAGGCTATTCTGTTGCTTACCGGGAGAAGAAGACATGGGGTTCACCGGAGCTGGAGGACCACCACCTTCAGCTTCTTTCTGATCAAATTTAGATACACGACGTCTCTCACGTTTAATAGGGCTACGACTGTAGCTGCGGCTTCGGCTCCGGCTCCGCCTTGGGCTGCGGCTTCTGGACCAGCTCCTACTCCTGCTGCGGCTCCTACTCCAGCTCCGGCTGCGGCTCCTACTTCGGCTCCGGCGCACATCCCATGTCCGAACTGTATCAGGACTGGAGCTATAACTCCTTCCTCTGCTCCGGTCAGGAACATCTCTTCTGCTATCAAATCGCCCCCGACCACGGCCCCTGCCCCCACCACGAGCATCCACAAACCTATCTTGTGGGCCACGATCATTCCTATCCCAACCACCATCCCTACTACCGCCACGGCCACCAAAGTTGCCATCCCTCATTCCACCACGACCACCATAGCCACCATCTCTTGAACCACCGCGCCCACCAAAGCCACCATCCCTTGAGCCACCCCGGCCTCCAAAGCCCCCATCCCTCGAGCCACCGCGGCCTCCAAATCCCCCGTCCCGCATCCCTCCACCACGGCCTCCAAAACCCCCATCCCGCGTGTCACCTCCACTACGACCACCAAAGCCTCCATCCCTCATGTCACCACCACCCCGACCACCAAAACCGCCATCCCTCGTGTCACCACCACGGCCACCAAAACCGCCATCCCTCATGTCATTACCCCCACCACGGCCACTAAACGGTCCGTCCCTAAACCCTCCACGACCACCGCCAGAATCCCAACGGCTCATCCCACCCCGGTCCTTGCCAAAACTAGGGCCACCACGCGTAGCAATCTCTCGCACCTCCGGGGGTACAGGCTGGTTAGCCCCCTCCAAAACTTTTATAAGGTCCGCAGCATACTTCCAGTCCTGATCAGAAAAGAAGGTATATGCAATTCCTTTTGCCCCTGCCCTTCCAGTTCTTCCAATTCTATGTACATAATCCTCAACACCAGTAGGAAAATCATAATTGATCACCACCCTGCACCAGAAAGAACATGTGAAACAGATGGGGGGAAGGGGATCTATCAAGATAACGGCATACTTTGTCTTCGAAAAAGTTATGTTTTCAACTTCCGAAAATAAAATACGGAGTAATATTAGCATTCCACCTGTGACACGAAAGTGAGACACACTTGATGTGGCAAGTGACCCAACAACACAGCGCTGGTCAAGTTAAGCGGGTCATGCTGATATGGCACTTGCCCATCAAGTGTGGCCCATTCTCACGACACATGGTGGGATAGTATTACTGTAAAATCCTTGTAACTAAATGGAATAAGAGACTGTCTTTTTCAACTCGCAGAGAAGAATCAACTCACCTAACATCCTTTACGTCAAGGCCCCTTGCAGCAACATCAGTGGCAACTAGAATTGGGGACTTACCAGAGCGGAACTGATTCAAAACCCAATCTCTCTCACCCTGTGACTTGTCCCCATGAATAGCAGCAGCCCCAAAGCTACGACTGATACTGCGTGTAAGCTGATCACACAACTTTTTTGTTGAACAGAAAATAATAATTTTAGAGCCCGGCTGTTGGGATCGAAGAATCTGTTCCACGCGCCTCTGCTTCTCCATTTGAGGGACTACTTCAACATACTACAAGATCGTATCAAATGCTTACTTAGTGGTGAAGTGATGGTACAAAGAGCCAAGTAAAACCTCAATGAAAGTGCAAGACAACGATCAACTAAGAGCTCATTCACAGCAAAGGCTTTAAAGATTCTTAGCAGCCTAGAATCAACACATTCAGTTATCATCAATGAAGAGAAAAGTCAAAACCCGTGTATGTCTTATAGCTAGCAAATCCCCACAATCCAAGAGAAGAACCAAAGATTTTCCCCGACAGGTGTGGACCAAAATTTTGGGCACAATAACTAAGGAATAATAATAGTATAATAAGAGGAGAGAGAATGAGTGGAGGTGATGTGAGTATGAAAAGTAAAATAGGAGAGAGAATGAGTGGGAGGAATAGTAAGTGGATTGTTGTTGTGAGTATGACAAGTAGGTCCCATTGAATATAAAATTATTTAAAAAATGCCATTTTGGAAAGTCTACACTCACGTGGGACGGACGAAAAAAGAAATAAGTCTACACTCACGTGGCATGGATGGAGTAAATAATAGGTACGAACTTTTTCCAGGTTTTAGAAATCCCATAAACAAGAACAAAAGCTGCATAATTCCGCATAAATAGAAAAAATGTCATTTCAAAATGTAGGTAGGTAGGTAGGTAGGTATGGGTGACTAGCCTGTGTGATGGATTTATTTGCAGCAAGCTCGTCCGCATTTCCAATGTTCACATGAACAGGTTCAACAAGAAGATCAGCAGCTATTTGTCTCACTTCTTTTGGCCAAGTAGCAGTATACATCAGTGTTTGCCGGCGTGGAGGTATTTCATTGACAATCTTACGAATTTGAGGTTCAAACCCCATATCAAGCATTCGATCAGCTTCATCAAGTACGAGAAGTGATACTTGGCGAAAATCAACCTTCTTCATTTCAAGGATGTCGTTGAGTCGACCAGGAGTAGCTACAACAATATCTGCTCCTCGTTCCAGTTCTTTTAACTGGGGGATTTTAGGAGCCCCACCATACAAGCACTGAAGAAAAAAGATCAATAAGATAAATCTATTTCTACACATATAAACTAAATTGTGTAGAAACAAGGAAATATAAAGTAATTGACTCACCGTGCAAGAGACCCTAGAAGCTCGACCAAACTTGTTGGCCTCCTCTTGTATTTGAGTAGCAAGCTCTCGGGTCGGAGCTAGTACTACAACTGTTGGTCCATACTGAGGATTGTTACGGCAATGCCTGAGGAGCATGAAGGCAGGGATGAGATAGCCCAAAGTTTTACCAGAACCAGTCTTTGCTATAGCCACAATGTCCTTATTTTGCAGAGCAATTGGCCACGTTTGAGCCTGGATTGGTGTGGGAGAAGTGAAACCGGCAGAATGAATCTGAAACAGAACCAACAGAGCCACATTCATGATCTCCTAGAAAATCAATGTCTTATTGAATATCCTAAAGCATAAATAAGGAAAATAAGAGGTGCAATCTCCTATATTCCATATCGAGTCCAGAAGGAAAAATGATAAAAGAGCAAAAGCTACTAATAAATGAAGACTCATGGGTATGCAGTTGCTTACTGAAGCAACTTGAGGTAACAAAAGGGAGCAATTAAGACAGAAGAGGCAGAGCCAATAAGCCACAAATCCCAGTCACATTAAGTGTGATTCGGATGCAGGGCCAACCACCCTTCAAGATGTCAAGGAAGGCTCCAACTGTCCATTTTGCAGCCTAACTCATTTTACTGTCACGTAAGTGTGCGAAAAGTAGTGCAACGTACGACATATGCTCCTCTTCTGGAGCAGATATCGCACCTGCGACAAGTGAGAACTGTTAAGCTTATAGTATACATTAAGGAAAAGATTAACAATAAACGCAGAATTCAATCAATCTGGGACTGTGTTACACTTTTATTATTATTATCTATGAAACCTACAAGATCTTAGTCTTGGTGAAGTACTTACCTCTCTCAGTATCTCTGGAGGAAAGCCAGTGTCCTCAAACGACATGAATGGAGGTGGCACATTATCCCCCTAATTAATTAAATTCAAACATCAGTCACAAGGAAAATCCTTTTATCAATTTGTAAAAGTAAGAAGCAAAAGATAGTTAAGCAATAAAGTGATCATATGCATTATCACAGGCCATGAAATTATCCAACCACTATTGGGTAGAAAATATCAAACATCATCATACATATATATTGTACGCTTTTCGATACTGCTGATTAATAATAGAAATCACAACTATTAAACGACTATGATTATGTCAAAGCAAGACACCCTACAATCGGATATACTGTACAAGTAAATGGGAAGGTAAAAGTGAAAACAAAGTATATATTCGTATTATCCTAATACAAATCCACTTGGACTTAAATTGTATGAATGTATCATTATCTCTGTGTTTCTTGCTCAAGTTCAAGTAAGAAATGACTCAATTGAACATGGCAATTAGTCCATATTAACATTGCTTTGCATCTTTTACAAAAGATAGAAGCATATCACATTCCATGCATAAAAATGTTGTAACCAGGCGCCAGAAAACTCCAAATTTTTTTGGGATGGAGAATCTGATCCTGGAAAACAAAAACTTTAAGGTTAAACATGCACATCATTTAAGAGCGCCCAAAACAAGATGATGCGATTCTTTTCGGAACCACACACCTATAAACTCGTGGATCTCGATTATCTGCTTGTTACTCAAGTTAAAGCAGAGAATAATCTTACTTGAGCATGTAAACATACATTATCCATCACAAAAAATATGCAACATATCACATTTCCATACACGTATTTACTCTACTCAAGTCGGAACAAACCGTTACTGTTATGTCATGCTTTTGCCGGTAAGCATCGACAGATGATAGATTAATAGCACCTGGAGAACTCGCAATCGCTGGTGACGGCCGCATTAACGCATTACTCGGATACGGTGGACCACCACTTGCATGACCATAGGTAGCAGGCCCAGCAACAGGATTGGCTACACCAGGAAGACCAGGTGAAATGTTCTGAAGAGGAAGACCTCCCATCCTCATCTCCTGATAAGATGTAAAAGTACCATTAACTATCATGTAAAATTACCCCTTTGTACACAGGAGGAACGATATGTATAGTATCCAAAGATAATTATCAGCTTTGAAGAGCGCAAGTAACAGAAGCAGAAACCAATCTCAGTAAGATATTTTATGACAAGAAAAAGATTTTAATATTATAACATAATAAGCCAAAACTGCATTAATGGCCCACACCTGCTGATTTCTTGCCATCGGAATTGTAGCTAGCTTGGGCTGGTTAGGACCCATATCATTTTTAGTATTGAAATAGTGGTCATTTCCACCTCTTGGGGGTGGATTTTCTTCATAACCCATCTTTAATCCAGCTGGTGGAACATTGGGCGGCTGGCCATGCATCGGCCCAGGACCCATTTGATTTTGGAACCTTGGAGCCTGTTGTTGATGCCCTCGATCCATCCCACCTTGCTGCAGTTGACCCAAAGAGGCAGGCTGTTGAACACCGAAAGAAGAGCCACCATATGGTGGAGTTTGACCAGGCTGAGGTGTCTGGATGGAATTGCTTCCAGCTGGTTGGTTTTGACCAGATGGCATCCCACTATGGTGAATCTGAGAAGGAGAAAAGCCAACAAGCTTTCCTTGCTGGTAATCAGCTTCCTCTCTTTGCAGATATGAAGATTTATGATCTTGTTGGTGAGAAAACGGCGGTGTATGTTGAGTCTGTGGCGGTAAATTTGGCTGTCCCTGTTGAGGCACATTCTGGTATCCCATGTACTGCATCTGTTGATGAGGAAATTGGTAACCCTGCGGTTGTCCCAATTGTCCACCCTGGTACATTTGTGGAACTTGGTTGCCTTGTAGGGGTGGAACTTGCTGTTCTGAAGTTGGGAAATTTTGATGTTGCAGACTAGGTTGCTGAAGAATTTGCGGCCTCATCTGTTGTTGTGATAGCGTCCCCAACTGTTGCATGGCAGTACCAGTTTGAAATCCCATCTGCTGCCCTGCTTGAGGATTTTGCAAACTATTCTGATGGGCAGTCTGTGACATCTGTTCTGAATGCTGCTGCGTGAGAGATGTTGTGTCTTGTCCAATGGACAAGTGTGCTGGTTGATGAGCCTGCTGACTTGGGATGCCATTAGGCTGCCCTACTCGAGCGCCAGGTATTGGAGCCAGTTTAGGTGTGGAGGGGGGAGGGCCTAGTGGTAGTGGAGGCGGCAAAGCTGTAGGTTTCTCATACTGGGTGATGTTGGTCTCAGGATTCCAGTAGTATAAAACACCCGTGCTCCCATCAATTAAGCCCTTCCAGGGCTCTGGCAGAGTAGGATCAGCTGGAGCATAACGAGGACCGAATGCATCAGCTGCACCCTCCGCAGTGGCCATACTTGCGAAATATCCAAGAACCTGATAAGTTTAGCTGAGAATATTAGTTCTAGCTGAGGGAATAAAACAAATTTAGACGATATAGAACATTGGGGAAAAGGGAGAGCTAATGGAAATTAAGACACTTTTGACTTTGATGTTCGGGTCAGACACTACCAGCCTAACTTTAAAGCAAGCTTCAGAGCAGTTAAAAAAAATAGTCTTAGAAAGAGGGATCCTCGTGATGACAACTACAGGTGCATGAAATCTGAATTCCTATGAACACCTTTAACCTTAGTTCTCCATCGTATACTCACTTCTTTTTCTAAAACTGTACCTTTGTTTGCAATTAGTTCTCTTTGCGGCTCAAGAATAAAAAGACAATCATCTCAAGGTCAGGTGTTTGCGAGATTACACAGTTTGAATACCCAATTTGAGTGCAGTAGATGAAAAATCAGATTCCAGATGTCCTAGCTAGTGGGTCACACAAACTAAGTGGCTGTCATTCATAGATGATTTAGAATCGGGCACTCAAACTGAGTACCACTGGAACTAATCCACCCAATAGTAAGCTGCTTACCAGTATTCGCTACACCGGATTAAATAATTAATTTTCTGAGCGTTTTCTTTAACATCTGTAAATCATCAAGGAGTATGCAGATAACACCCACATCCCCTACGGAATGAAGGTAAGCATATTCAACAAAATAATTTTCAAGATGCAAATACACCTTTCTTCCCCTGATTTCTCCTCTATTTAGTACTAATAAACAACATAATTACACCAAAACTTCTTCCCCAACTAGGTTAGAGCTATTCACTTTGCCCCTGATGAATCAGGACAAAAACACACCCACCAAGTATTCACGTTATGCTCAACCCTTATTTCCCTGTCAGATTGAAATGCCGAATTATCAGACAGAAAATAATACTGAATTTTATAAATAAAAAATTCCCAGCTGACAGTAACCAAGAACTCAAAACATATAACACAAAAGCAAGAAGAGCGAGCCTGGAATTACTAAAATATATCCTAAACGGCCCTCCCTAACATCAAATTTACAATGAAAACCGCCGCTGAAAATTCACGAATCCAACGGAAACTATTAAAACTTCTAAGAGCGTTAACATCTTGGACAAATTCATCGGCAATTAGTTGAAACAGAAATGCTGAAAATCGCTTACCTAGTTGGATGAAATCTCTTATCCTCTCAAAAACCCTAATCGGAGAGAGAATCGAGAGATTGCAAAGAATCGTCGGAGAGTATAAGCTAAATGGATCCCCGCTTTGATGTTTAGGGTTCGGGGTGAGGAAAATTTATATGGAGTGGCGGTACAGGGTCTACGTGTGTGGTTTCCCTGATTTTTTTTGTGGCTTTTATAGGGAGGTGGTGAGGGGTGGGTGGGTGCTTCTACACCAAATTGGCCCAAGTAGGTCATGGGCTTATTGATCGATGTAAAAATTCAATTTGGTTATTCCTTTATACTCCCTCCTCCGTAGAATAGTCCTACTTTTCCTTTTGATCCGTCTCGTATTAACTAAGATTAAAAAATTTATTTCATAAATGACAAATTTTAAATAGTATTTCGAACATTTATACCCTTATAATAATGTAAATATATTTACAAAAAAAATCATTCATTATGCTCTTATAATAATGTTAACATATTTAAAAAAAAAAAACAATCTAAAAGAGGTTTTATCATAAATGTTTTAACTTTTATATTTTTTCTCCTCTAATCTTCTACACACTTGCAATTATTTATTCATTTAAAAAAAAATCTTAATAAGCGTAAAATACTATCCTAGGACCTTTGAAGTGGGACGGATGGAATACTATATTTTTATTATCAACTAGTCAGTAACCCGTCGGTACCCGACGGTGATTTTTTTTTTTGATTAAGTAAATAATTATTTATGTGTTTTAATTGATTTTTAAGTAACAATATAAATCGAAATTGATAATTAATGTAGCGGATATTAGGAGTATAATTAATACAGAAAAAAGATTTTGACACATGATGTAACGTGGAAAGCCCTTGAGACAACTATCTCGCCGGCACAAAACCACGGGAGGTTAGGTCCCTGCCTAACCAAAAAACATTATTAAGATTTTAGTGTTACAACTTTGGAAGATGAAGAGATATGGTTACAATAGCGTGAGTTTAATAGTGTGTGCCTAAGTGTCAACATAATCTCTTCAATCTCCTATATATTTAAAGTAGTTTCAATCTCAAAATTTATTAGTATCATTAGGGTTCAAATTCAAAACCTTTATGATGTGATGTGAATATGTATAGTTTTGAAGAAATAAAATAGGCGAACCTGAACTGAAGTCGTTGCAATCTCAAAATTTATGCCGGTAATTTGATTAAGTAGTATAATTGAATTATGGAACGAAGGCAAGGGAAAGATTGAGGGTGGAAGGAATTCTTGGATTGTTAGAGTTTTGGAAAGTTGGGGTTATCTGTGGGTGTTATAGAGGCTTTGACATTTGATAATTAGGAATGCTATGCGGTTCGTGATTAATTTGGGACAAATTTTGGTATTGCATGGATTTAGGTTCTGTAGATTTTTGGATGCTGGTTTGCTGGACATGTCATTTTGCTTGCTCGCCCGTGCAACTGAAGGATTTTTAAGCGTGGAGTTTCTGTTTTCTTGGAGCGTCCGCTCCCAATTTTATGGTGCGTCTGCTCCCCTGGAGGCTGGGTTGGGCGGTGGATTATGCCCCTGAAAAATACACAAACCCCCCCCTCAAACTATATATAAAAACCCACCTATATAAAGTTATTAAATTGCAAAAATCACAAATTTACAAACCTCACTCTCCTGATCCGATTCGGTCGCAATTCGCCGCTCCGATCGAAGACGCCGCAAGAAGGTCACGGGCTCACATTGACGGCGTCGGTCACGGTGCACAGGAAATCCTTCGCGACAATTGCTCCTGCTCTTGCAGTTAATTCCGTAGTTATCTCTAGGGTTTGATTTTGCGATCGTCTTCCTCGCTCCTTCTCCTGCATCTCTCTCTCTCTCTCTAGGGTTTGATTTCGGATCGTCTTCAAATTTGCTACATTTTTCTGTAATTAATCGATGATTTGTTATCTATTTGATTTTGATTGTCATTAAAAACTAAGAATATATGATTTATCCTGATGCCTGATCGAAGTTTTCTATATTTTGAATGCCAATTGAAATAGTCTATCCCCAATTTATTATTCCCATCAAGTAATTCCTCATTACATTCATTTAACTAATTATTTGGAAGTTCGTACATCTGTTTTATTTTCAATTTATATTTATTCATAAATTAATGGATATTTTTTGTGAACTATGTTATTTCTTCTAACTTGTCCATTTTGCAAAACAAAAGAAGATCGAGTAACCAACTAAGAATTATCATATCTGGCTGACCCACAAATATGTGATCATTAAAATACCAAATGAAATACCATAGTTCCAAATGAAAATTTCGCAAAAAAATCTCTTATTTCTAGCCACAATAGTTTAAAACTGAAAAAAAAAATAAAAAAAATATTGTACTGAGTGAAAAAAGTTGACAGACTGAATACGATGCTAAACAATCCTTGTTGCCTATTTATCCAATTCCTCTTGTTTAATTTGATTGATTCTCTTCGTAACAGACAATTGTATATCTTCATCATTGGAGGTAGTATCTAACAAACGTTTTTGTGGAGTGATTGATGTTGAAGAACTGTCACACACAGATTCCAAAGGCTTATCCTACATAATAAAAACGTAAAATAACATGATCATAAAAAGAAAACTCTCAAAATGAAAGTGAAGTAGAAAAATAAAAAGTAAACTATGGATACAAAGAAATTTACCTCATTATTGCAGTTCAAGCTGGTCACAATTTCAATTCCATGATTCAATTTGGAAGCAACCTCCTGAAGTTTAAAACAATTAATGGTTATGAATTTGAGCTTTTGTCTAAAGCTAATGTGATGTATTTTCTACTTAAATTATCATTTACGAGTGATAAAAACTGGGCGATAATATATGTATCCTCTGATAATTGCTTTGCTGTGAAAGTTCGTTTATCTTGATCAGTATCTACAGTTCTTTGGTCAACATCAATCCTGATTAAGCATCGTCTTTCAAACATTTTTCGAAGAGATTCAGGTAGTTGGCCCTGTTGAACATCATTTTTCGAAGAGATTCAGGTAGTTAACATGATTAATTATTTTTAGGATTTTTATTTTCCTTCTCAAAATTAAATAAGTTAAATTGAAAATAAATATCATAATTATGTTCATGATGAGTTAATGTAAATAAATATGATATATTATTTTCTAATTTTATAATTTTTTCCTCTTTTTTTTTTCTTTCAATAAATGTACATATATATAATTGTTTTCTTTACCATTTAATGGTGGGCTTGGAAATTATGCTAAACGGAGATATTTACTCATATCTATATCTATATCTCTATATATCTATATATAAAAGGAAGATTGTGGTAATTAAAGAGGGTTTGAAGGGCATTTTTGTCATTTCACACCATGGCATAAATGCAATTAATTTGCCTGAAAACACATGTGGCAAATTTGTGAATGGGAGTTTTTTTTTTTTAAATAAATTTGGACACGTGTCGGCCGTTTGGTGAAGGGTGCTGTCGCAATTTCCATGGCGCGTGTATTACACGCGCCGACAACGGCGCGTGAAAACAGATGGAATTTTTTTTTTGACACGTATTTGGCTGGTAGGATTTTGGCTTTTTTTTATTAACCCATTTCTTTTACCTAAATTATTTATAATAAATTAATTTTATTTTTTATTTTTTACACCAAAATTCTTAATTTTTTTTCTATTTAAATAGAGACTATTTTCATTAGATTTGGATACAGAAAAAAAAACCCTTTTTTAAATATAAATTCCTTAATTAACCTTTGTTAATTTTCCTTTTTAATTTGTCAATATCTTTTTAGTCAAAATTAATTAATTGTGAAGTATTTTTTTAATTATAATTGATAATGATAATAATAATAATAATATTACTATTGTTCATATACTAATAAATGGGATTTTTTTTTGTTTACAAGGGCAAAATGGTACACACATTATTTCATTAAGGGAAACCAAGTCTTCCAACTTTAGAGTATAGTAATATTCATAAAATCTTAAGACTTACAAAAAACTTTTTTTAGGTATTTTCACAAAGGTTTTATTTCAAGACTTAAAAAATGATTTCTTTTATAGATATATTTAAATACTGACCTATAAATATTAAAAATTCATGAACTAAAAATTTATTTATTTTATTCAAAAAAGTAATTCAAATAGATGTTGTACTACTATTTCTGTATTCAAGTTAAAAAATTATTAGTTAATAATTTATTTATTTTAAGTTTATTTTAAAAAACATTTTATTTTAAGTTGTTTAGTTAAACATTTTTTACAATTTTGTATACAACCCATCTAAATAATAAATTTTTATTTTTTTAAAATAATAAAATTTAGTCAAAAGTACATACGTAAAAGTATAGGACAAATATAATAAATATATGTAGGTAATTTATGAATATTAATTATACATTTAGCTAATGTTTTAGAAGTATAATATATTTATAAAAATATGCCTTAATTCTCACGTGAAAATAAAGAAAAAAAATTCAAACGTGGATGTAAAAAATAACACTCTTTATTGTTTTTCTACAAAATGAAAATTAATTATATATTTTGTGACGGATGAAATAGTACTACTATATTAATTATATATTTTTGGCTGAAAAGTGGCGCGTGCCATACACGCGCGTACAGAAGCGCGTGTACGCAGATGAATTTTTTTATTTTTTATTTAAAATGGGACACTTGATGTCCGTTCATTGGCCGATTGGATTTCTGATTTTTTTTTATCCGATTCCTTGAACATTTAAAAATAATAATACAAATTAATACAAATTCAATTAAAATATAAAATTTGAAAATTAAAAATTAAAAAAATTAAATTTAAATTTAAAAAAAAAAGAGTTTTTTATAATATTCAGGAATTTTTTTGTAACAATCAACTTGTGTGGGTTTTTTTTTTCTTTTTAATATCCATCTTTTGAAAGTTCTTTTTTGTAAATACCCTTAAGACTTATACAATTTTTACTCTCTAAAAACTGTTTATTTCTTAGTTTAATGACTAATTTATTAGATTATATTTACATCTGATTAATGTCTCATTATTGTCTGTAAAATAAATATTTTATATTGTACGATATAGTGTATATATTTCATTTCAAGATATTCTTATTATTGTTTTTCTTTTATGCTATGACTATTAATAAAAGTCAAAGTTGGCCTCCTTTTAAATCGATACTATGTCATTTGTCGTTAAAAAAATTCAAACGTGGATGTAAAAAATAACACTCTTTATTGTTTTCTACAAAATGAAAATTAATCATATATTTTGGGACGGAGGAAATTGTACTATTATATTAATTATATATTTTTGGCTGAAAAGTGGCGCGTGCCATACACGCGCGTACAGAAGCGCGTGTATGCAGGTGAATTTTTTTATTTTAAATGGGATACTTGGTGTCTGTTCATTGGCCGATTGGATTTCAGATTTTTTTTATCCGATTTTTTTAACATTTAAAAATAATAATACAAATTCAATTAAAATATAAAAATTGACAATTAAAAATTAAAAATTAAAAATTAAAAATTAAAAATTAAAAATTAAAAATTAAAAATTAAAAATTAAAAATTAAAAATTAAAAATTAAAAATTAAAAATTAAAAATTAAAAATTAAAAATTAAAAATTAAAAATTAAAAATTAAAAATTAAAAATTAAAAATTAAAAATTAAAAATTAAAAATTAAAAATTAAAAATTAAAAATTAAAAATTAAAAATTAAAATTAAAATTAACAAAAAATAGTTTTTTTGTAATATTCAAAGATTTTTTTTTGTAATAATGAACTTGTGTGGGGTTTTTTTTTTCTTTTTAATCTTCATCTTTTAAAAGTTCTTTTTGGTAAATGCCCTTAAGACTTATACAATTTTTACTTTCTAAAAACTGTTTATTTCTTAGTTTAATGACTAATTTATTATATTATATTTACATCTGATTAATGTCTCATTATTGTCTGTAAAATAAATATTTTAAATTGTACGATATAGTGTATATTTTTCATTTCAAGATATTTGTATTATTGTTTTTCTTTTATGCTATGACTATTAATGAAAGTCAAAGTTGGCCTCCTTTTAAATCGATACTATGTCATTTGTCGTTTTCAATTATATTTCGCATGAACAAAAGTTCACAATCCCCATGGTCCGAATATATTGATATGTAATGATGATCTTCCTTCCTCTTTTGACAGTTGCACCAGCAGTGTTGTCTTTTAAAGTTGTGTTTCACAATGTATAAAAATATTTCTCTCATTTAGTCATTTTATTTAATTTTCGTCTTTTTAAGCATCAATAGTTTTTCGTGCATCGCACTGCATCGCACGGATGTAACACTAGATTTATTTTAGTGACCTTCAATCTGATATTTGTATTGACAATATAATTTTTAAATAATTATTTTACAATGTATACAAGCATCTCTACTTCCTTTTGTATTTATTTCAATTTCGATCAGTTATTCGTTAGTACCTGTCCGTGCATCGCACGGGGGTAAATCTAGTCTATCTAATAACAAAATAACAACAAATTAGCTACCTCTGAGACATCGGCAAGAACTACAGGAGTAGACATTCCGAGCAAAGAATATGCTGTCGCATCGAATAAAACAAAGTGTGTCTCAGCTAGATCTATATCATTCATATCAGTGACCAAAATCCTAATTTTGAACCTAAAAAAATAGGTACACAATTAGTTCAAATGAAGATAATGATTATAAATCTTTTTTATTTGTATATATATATATATATATATATATATATATATATATATATATAATCATGAGCACCCAGGCAGGGACCTAACACGTGTCCCGAGCTAGGAGAACTCAACTAAGAAAATCCAACCTTAATTTTTAAAACATTTAATTGCCTTTTAAAGAATACCACTTTTCCAACTTCAAAATAAAGTCAATTGATAATATCCCTTCTTAAAGGAAATCCAACTACAACTTTAATGAACCGAAATCTGATCAATTACATTGGGAACCTTAATTAACAATTGTTTAACAAAAGGGTTTCTAAACAAATTACAAAAGAGGAATACTTAATAAATACTCCTAACAACCCACTCCTATACTTAACTTGTCAAGCCCCAAAAGCAAAAGTTCACAATGGAATCCCCGGCCTCATTTGGTTCGGGTCACTTTGTCTCGGAATCTAAAGCAGTAAAGGGAGAGGGGTGAGAATAAATCTCAATGAGCTATTATGATATGCAGCAAGATGCCATACAAGATGCAACACGTAGCGTGGCAACACATAACACATTATGAAAGCGGTAAACACCTTACGTTACCTCATTTTACCTTTTCCCGTCTGAACAATAAGTCGTACAACTGGGAGTAAAACTCCACTCTTTGGTGAATTGCCTCCAGCACATTCACCTCTTATAGGACTCATACTCCAGACCATCCATATAAGAAAGGATACCTATATTAGAATATCCAAAAACATAATATCGTCCCTCCTTACAACGGTTGCAACAGAACTGTAAAGGCTACTTATCACTCATTACAGCCGTTAGCACGGCCCCACCCCGTGGCCACAGAGTGGGGAAGGGTCACCGGTATGATGTACCTTCAATCACTTATTGAACAAATCAATAATTGATTGGCATCCATCATACCCACCCGAACATAATACGCCCAAGCACATGATAGTTACTTGAGATAAATCCACAAAACGGGATAAACAATATAGCAACATGGTAAAATATACTCATGTTCAATCCAACATCATAATGCAACTTTTAAGTAATACACTATGCATAGCATCATCAGTAAATATGAATGATAACAATTAAATCCACCAATGGGATAGCAATAAACTCAACATGCCACATAATCCACAACTGGGATATCACACCACCATATAACACATAATCCACACATTGGGATGTCACATAACAACTTGCCAAATAGTCCATACTTAGGATATTAAGGTAACCATATAATTAGTAATTCCACAACTTGGACACAATGCCATAAGGTGGTATATACCCATTACTAATTAGCTTAATTGTGAAACCTATAGCTTCTACACCAATTCGAACTACTCACCAAAGACATGGAGTAAGTAAGGACACTATATATCATAAACCATTCCTACATATTCCTTATATAACATCGAATAACCTAAATGAAAGTTCAAGATCTATTTCCCAAGTTGGAACTATTTTGGTGAAGTCACAAATCAAGCCTCTCAACCATTTTCGGAACAATGTTTAAACTACTTCCACAATTCCATTTTGATCATTTAAGATGTCCTTATGTAGCCAAGGTATTCTACTTTAATCTAGGTTAAAGAGATTCCATTTTGGTTCTAGTTTGGTTAGGTTTGAATGGCTCCAAAGTTGAGGTGAGAAAATCTGGCCAGGGGACGACTCGTCCCCCAGGGCACGACTCGTCCCCAATTTACCCCCCACTGAACCTGGCGTCCCTCTAAAGGTCACGACTTCCCTTTATCCAAGGGACGACTCGTCCCTCAGCCCAGAATTTGTAAAACCGCAGCAACAACAACCATTCCTCAAAAATCCCAAGGATCCAACCAAAAGCAATCTAAGTTATAAATAAAAAGGGACATTTTCAACTTTGTTAACTTCAATCTACCCATTTAACTCCATGAAACCATGTCTTAAACCTAGATCAATTCAACATCCATAAATCATAATTTTTCTATAAAACAAACCAAGTTCCCAATCAACCCCTTACCTCATTTAAAACTAAATTTCCTAGTTTAACTCCACCCATTTCTTAATTACATTCTTCAACTTCCAAGAAGGTTTCTAAAGCCTCAAACAACCATTATAAAAATCAATAACAATATCAAACATTCATGGGCATACAAAGAAAGAAAGTCATAATAACTCACCTTTGGATTTTATAAGGAAAGATTGATCTTGATGGGTTCCTCTAGGTGGTTGAACTTCAATGGTACTCTTGGACTTGATTTTGGTGAAGAAATGCTTGGCTTCAAGCTTGGACAAAAGGGAACATCAATGGAGGTTTCTTCTCTTTCTCTAGGATGATTGGTGTAGTCAATGAGAAGTGAGGGAGAAGGGAATATTGATTGAAGGAGGGAGAAGTAGAGTGAGGAGGAGTAGAAGGGGGAAGGGAAGTAAGAGGAGGTGATGGAGAGGGAGGGGGCCGGTAGAGGGATGTGGGAGGAGGAGTTAGGGTGAGACACTTGGCAATGAAGGAGGAAGCTTCACCAAATTGGCCCCCCATGGAAAACCTACCTAGGCTTTCACTTCCACTTTAAATTTAAAATTAACTTCTTTATTTAATAAATTCATCCTACTCATTTAACCTCCCTACACTATTTATCATTTTCCATTTTTATTATTATCCAGGTTTATTTATTTAATGTCCAATAAATTCTTATAAGATTCTAAATTTATTTCTCACCCAATTTATCCTAAATTTAGAATTTAAAGACATAATTGAACACATAAAGATAGCATAAATATTAAAAGCATCAAATATAATATTAAAAATAAATGCCTAGGGTTGGGTCGTTACACTTCACTCCTCCTTAAAGAAAATTCGTCCCGAATTTGACGTAAGCTTACCCTAAGGATCAAATAGCAAAGGTTACCTTTCACACATTCTAACTTAATATTCCCAATTAGATTTCTCAATGGTATGACTCTACTATACCTTCCCATAACTCGAGTACTCTAGGACTTCACTTCCCGATTTGATTCTTCGATTCTATGATCCTTTCCGAGATTTCCAATTTCATTAATAATGCAACACCACAACTTAATACTCCGAGAATACCATACAATTATTACTACCCGAATTTCCACGACCTCAAGAAAGTACAGCTAAATAAAAGTATTATAACTTAAGTCACCAAATATATCACGATATTATATTTTAAAACTTCAATTGGATTAACAACTTTAGCGCCAATTTACCTTAGACCTTGCTTCTCCAATTTCACCCCAACAAATTAGAGATCGATATTTTCTTCTCTAACAACGCCCCATACGGTTTTATCTTAAGCTAGAATAATAACTGCTATCATACGCAAACTCGCTAAGATTAATTAAACTTCTCAAGTTGGAAGGAAATCCGTCACACTATATAACCTATTCCTCACGAATTTGGGTAGTCTTCAAACCTCTTCCTCTCGACTAACTAAATCTTTCAACTCTTAGGATCGGTAACTAATCCCAAAAAGAGAACTTCAAAATATAAGATTCCATTTAAATTACACAACCAATTGTAACCGCTCTCGAAAAATGATAAGAAATTTTCGCTCCATCTAAGTTAACTTCCTCGAAACGTACGCTATCTCTTTCCCAATTTGCCTAACACCACACCTTGATCTCCCGGAAATACATACTTAAAACTTCACAAGATTCTCACATCCACTAGGTAAGGTAAGGATCGGGTCCAAAGCCAACCTATTTTCCATTACTAACAATATGGTTCATCCTTATTACACCTACACCTTTTACACGTCCTTTAGAGTCAACTAAAGCGACGACTCTACAATTTCTTAGGAATTCCTTAATTTTCTTCGGTAACACTTGTCAATTCCAAGATCACGGACTCAACCCTCACAAGATCCATGGTAACATCCGAGTTTAAAACTATAGAACCCAAAATTTGCAATCTTCTCGAGCCAACTCACACTAGTCAAACTTTGTATACAGGGATTCCTCACAAGGAAATCATTAACCCAACTCTCAGATTATTTTCACGATCTTCCCGAAACTTTAATTAACAAGGAGGTCATCAATTCCAATCACCCTAAAGCCAACGAAATAAGGATTACAATTCTGCTTATCTAACTCAGAACCAACACATGAAATATACCGACGGAAACACATTTACTACCTTCTTACAACTAGCACATAAAATTTGGAAAAGACTCCTTATACAAGTCTAACATATACCAGCTTACTCTTCACACCTTAATTCAAAAGTTCCACCTTAAAGGCACGTAAATAACAAGAGTTTCACGTTACGCCTACCTATATCAAATACCAATACAAGCGCTTTAGGCATAGAAAAGGAGACTCACCTATTTGGATAGTCTATCAAGATACAACAACTACTTAACCCTCCAAGTCAAGTATATCTCAACATCATAAATTGATAAATATACTAATGCAACTGGCAATACATGCTCACCACAACCACATCACCATCGTGGAAATCAAAGACGGTTCGAGATATTCTCTCATAAGAGCAGTAATCCTCTAACAATAAAACAAATTCTCAACAATGTATGTCACCTATAAGCAAAATGTGATGCCAAATATAAATGATATGCAACAGAATCTAACAAGTATGACCCCTAACTTCGAGACAGGGAATTTACCTCTAGTGACCTCTGAGGGATCCATCTCTCCCGAAACCGAAACACCTACTCGACCATAGACCTTCTCTCTTGGCTCCCCTTCGTTATCTCTCTTGGTACTTCCTCTTTGTCGTTCACCTTGCTGACTGCTGCTTGAAGCTCGTCCCCGCTGCGACCTTGGGCAATTTCTCCTAAAGTGTCCCAGTGCTCCACAACTTAAACACTTGCCTTGCTTACTCCAACATCGATCTTCGGTATGTCCAATCCTCTTGCAAAATTTACAATTCGGGCTTCCATACTGTTTGGGTACTGGCCTAGACGAAGAAGCTACAACAAACTCTCCTCTCACACTTCCTGAAATTAAAGTCCTTGGCTGTCCTTTAATGAGTTTGGGTCCTTGTCTTATATACCTTAGTTTGTTTTCAATCCCACCTTCCAATTTTCCACTATCTTCCCCAATGTCCTTTTCGACCTTATATGCTCTATCTATGACTGTCTGGAAAGTGGTGAATTTATTCATCCATAATTTCTTCCTAAGCTCACTCCTCAAACCTGTTACGAACTTCTGAACCCTTTTTACTTCATGCGATACCAAATGAGGGCAACACCTAGCTAATTCCTCAAATCGGGCTGAATACTGGTCCACCGTCATGTCCCCTTGTTTTAGCCCTAAGAACTCAATCTCCTTCTTATCCTTTGTAACCATAGAAACGAAATAGTCCTCGAACTGTTGAGTGAAATTATCCCAAGTCTGGGGCGTATGATCCCGCTCCCAACGTCCCTTCAATATCTGCCACCACTGATCAGCTAAACCTTCAAGTTTGAATACGGCATACCTAACTTTCTCTTCGTTGGGACTTTCTATAACCTCAAAAATCCTATTTATTTCTGCTAACCAATTTTCTGCCTTTAACGGATCCGGATCTCCTTTATAGCTCGGTGGGTTCATCTTCACAAATTTTTCCAATCCATTACCTTGACATCCCTCAGGTTGATTCGGAACTGATCCTCTAGTCTTCATATCTTGTACAAACGTCCTGAATAGTTCCATCATCTCTTCATTCTGAATTCCATCTATGCCCATATCTCCTTCATTTCCTAGAATCTTCCTCTGATCATCCTTGCTTCCGGCCATTAGAACGGACTCCTGCAATAAACACTCGGCGTTAATTACCACACATTCCCACTTAGTCTAGACATCTACCCTTGACCTCTAAACTAAGCTCTGATACCAACTGTGAGCACCCCGACCCGGGACCTAACACGTGTCCCGAGCTAGGAGAACTCAACTAAGAAAATCCAACCTTAATTTTTAAAACATTTAATTGCCTTTTAAAGAATACCACTTTTCCAACTTCAAAATAAAGTCAATTGATAATATCCCTTCTTAAAGGAAATCCAACTACAACTTTAATGAACCGAAATCTGATCAATTACATTGGGAACCTTAATTAACAATTGTTTAACAAAAGGGTTTCTAAACAAATTACAAAAGAGGAATACTTAATAAATACTCCTAACAACCCACTCCTATACTTAACTTGTCAAGCCCCAAAAGCAAAAGTCCACAATGGAATCCCCGCCTCACCGGTTCGGGTCACCCGTCTCGGAATCTAAAGCAAGAAGGGAGAGGGGTGAGAATAAATCTCAATGAGCTATTATGATATGCGGCAAGATGCCATACAAGATGCAACACGTAGCGTGGCAACACATAACACATTATGAAAGCGGTAAACACCTTACGTTACCTCATTTTACCTTTTCCCGTCTCGAACAATAAGTCGTACAACCGGGAGTAAAACTCACTCTTTCGTGAATTGCCTCCAAAGACATTCACCTCTTTATAGGACTCATACTCTGCACCATCCATATAAGAAAGGATACCTATATTAGAATATCCAAAACATAATATCGTCCCTCCTTACAACGGTTGCAAATGTAACCGTAAAGGCTACTTATCACTCATTACGGGCAGTTAGCACGGCCCTCACCCCGTGGCCACAGAGCGGGAAGGAAGTCACCGTATGATGTACCTTCAATCACTTATTGAACAAATCAATAATTGATTGGCATCCATCATACCCACCCGAACATAATACGCCAAGCACATGATAGTTACTTGAGATAAATCCACAAAACGGGATAAACAATATAGCAACATGGTAAAATATACTCATGTTCAATCCAACATCATAATGCAACTTTTAAGTAATACACTATGCATAGCATCATCAGGAAATATGAATGATAACAATTAAATCCACCAATGGGATAGCAATAAACTCAACATGCCACATAATCCACAACTGGGATATCACACCACCATATAACACATAATCCACACATTGGGATGTCACATAACAACTTGCCAAATAGTCCATACTTAGGATATTAAGGTAACCATATAATTAGTAATTCCACAACTTGGACACAATGCCATAAGGTGGTATATACCCATTACTAATTAGCTTAATTGTGAAACCTATAGCTTCTACACCAATTCGAACTACTCACCAAAGACATGGAGTAAGTAAGGACACTATATATCATAAACCATTCCTACATATTCCTTATATAACATCGAATAACCTAAATGAAAGTTCAAGATCTATTTCCCAAGTTGGAACTATTTTGGTGAAGTCACAAATCAAGCCTCTCAACCATTTTCTAACAATGTTTAAACTACTTCCACAATTCCATTTTGATCATTTAAGATGTCCTTATGTAGCCAAGGTATTCTACTTTAATCTAGGTTAAAGAGATTCCATTTTGGTTCTAGTTTGGTTAGGTTTGAATGGCTCCAAAGTTGAGGTGAGAAAATCTGGCCAGGGGACGACTCGTCCCCCAGGGCACGACTCGTCCCCAATTTACCCCCCACTGAACCTGGCGTCCCTCTAAAGGTCACGACTTCCCTTTATCCAAGGGACGACTCGTCCCTCAGCCCAGAATTTGTAAAACCGCAGCAACAACAACCATTCCTCAAAAATCCCAAGGATCCAACCAAAAGCAATCTAAGTTATAAATAAAAAGGGACATTTTCAACTTTGTTAACTTCAATCTACCCATTTAACTCCATGAAACCATGTCTTAAACCTAGATCAATTCAACATCCATAAATCATAATTTTTCTATAAAACAAACCAAGTTCCCAATCAACCCCTTACCTCATTTAAAACTAAATTTCCTAGTTTAACTCCACCCATTTCTTAATTACATTCTTCAACTTCCAAGAAGGTTTCTAAAGCCTCAAACAACCATTATAAAAATCAATAACAATATCAAACATTCATGGGCATACAAAGAAAGAAAGTCATAATAACTCACCTTTGGATTTTATAAGGAAAGATTGATCTTGATGGGTTCCTCTAGGTGGTTGAACTTCAATGGTACTCTTGGACTTGATTTTGGTGAAGAAATGCTTGGCTTCAAGCTTGGACAAAAGGGAACATCAATGGAGGTTTCTTCTCTTTCTCTAGGATGATTGGTGTAGTCAATGAGAAGTGAGGGAGAAGGGAATATTGATTGAAGGAGGGAGAAGTAGAGTGAGGAGGAGTAGAAGGGAAGTGGAAGTAAGAGGAGGTGATGGAGAGGGAGGGGGCCGGGTAGAGGGATGTGGGAGGAGGAGTTAGGGTGAGACACTTGGCAATGAAGGAGGAAGCTTCACCAAATTGGCCCCCCATGGAAAACCTACCTAGGCTTTCACTTCCACTTTAAATTTAAAATTAACTTCTTTATTTAATAAATTCATCCTACTCATTTAACCTCCCTACACTATTTATCATTTTCCATTTTTATTATTATCCAGGTTTATTTATTTAATGTCCAATAAATTCTTATAAGATTCTAAATTTATTTCTCACCCAATTTATCCTAAATTTAGAATTTAAAGACATAATTGAACACATAAAGATAGCATAAATATTAAAAGCATCAAATATAATATTAAAAATAAATGCCTAGGGTTGGGGTCGTTACATAATCAAAATTGTCAATTACCTAGGGATAACATTGCCATAAGTTGTCTTGCATTTAGGACAGTTTTTACTGCTCTTTTCAAAGCCTTTAGCACACTTTATATTGCTACACCCATCATAGTACCAGGTGGCATGTGAATCCACATCCGATATGGTTGCCAATACACGGAGTATACGGCAACCTAATAAAAATGATTATAGTAAAAAAGATTAATGTTGATTCAAGAATATTTAAATGAGTATAACCTTTATAAAAAATTAAGTATATTTATAATATACCTCCGTAAATGTGAGCAAATCACCAATCGTCTTGAGTTCTTTTTTTTTCAACCACAGATCACTATTGATACGACTACTATCATTAGTGGTAATAGTCAAAGAACGACTAACCGATGAAGATCCAGTTTCACGCCTGTAAAAGTGATATATGTAAATTAACATAACCATACAAATTTGTATAACAAATTCATGGATTCTTATAAAGGTTTAGTGTTCATTTACTTGCTAAGATAATCCGCTACTTCAGGGAACGATGCATTAATATGCATTATTGAAGCATGCTTCATAGTACTAACTTTGGTTTTCCCTGTGTAAATATTATAAAATTCACTTACATGATAATATGCCTTGAATCAGAAACGTAATTGCAGTTTAAGTAAATATACGTAAAAGATACCTTCGTATGTAGATAGCATTACAAACTGCAAAATCAAAATCACTGGGCCTTCCTCGTTTTGACCCCTATTGTCAATATACTGTTTTAACTTATCTCCAAATGAGGCCCACAGGACGGCAGTCAACTCATTTCCACTGTCAAAATAGTAGAAAGTAATTATAGAATATATCTTAATTAGTCACAAAATATATTAATTAACCTTTAAAGAATAAAATTTTTGAAACACATACTCATTATCAATCAGCTGAACATCTAACTTTCTAGCATTAAACCTCTGCACAAACTCAAAATCTCTAAGAGGTAAAATCACCTCTCTAATCACATCTAGCAAATATTTAGCAAATGTAAGTAAATATCATAGTAGTAACTTTTGTTTTAACTGTATAAAGATAATCTATATAATATCAGAAAAATAAAAATATATGCGATTTATAGTTCTCACCGACTACAAAATTCAAATTCAAACTCCCAATTGTTTGAAAAGGCGTGAACTCGAAACTGTTATATAGAATTTGGACGCACTTGTCGACTTCGTACACGTCGCCGCCAAACTTATACACAGTTTCCATTTGTGATTTAGTATCGCCTTTTGCAATGGTTGAACGCAGTTTTCTTCGACACCAAACTTTGAAATCTTTAGCATTTTCCCTTCTTGAAACTTATTTGTAAATTGGGAAGGTAATTTGCTAGGGATCGTTGCTTGGATTTTAGATCCCTGTATAAAATATTAAATATCATTAATTAATTAATTAATTAATGAAATATTAATAACATTTGGAAATAAATATATGAGATCTATTACCTCCTGATCAACCAATATCATTTCAGTTGATTTTTTTTCGTATTGTCCAATCAGCTCCCATTGACGTAATATGCGGACATTAACACTGAATTGTTTAGTTTTCTTGTCAATTGATTTGACAGCAATCATACGGCTTGTAGCCATTACCTGTGTTTTAAGTCAATGAAATACATAAGCATCTGAATATTAAAGCAAAACTAAACGAAGCTGATCTTTTATGGTAATCAATTTAAACATTTTGAAATTCAATTCATGCCTAATATAAAGAAAAAAACTGTTCAATCAAATGTAATCAATTTAAACATTTTTTTTAAATTCAGTAAGTAGTTTTTAAAAACTATATATGAAGGGGGCATAGACCAATTAAGATAAGTCTGCGCTTTAGTTACCGAATTGAGGCCAGTAGGAAGCTACTCACTATAGCAGTCACATTTTATTATTCCTTAATCGGTATGCCCAAATTTTTGGTCTCCGATGAGCTGTAACGGAGGGAGTATAATATATAGAAAAATAAGTTATAAATTTTATTTATTAAAAAAATTTAAGACGAAATTTTACATCGTATAAACATAACTTTTGCAAAAAATTAAAATAAAAATATAAAACATAAAAATGAAATAGTGGAATGGAATATTCGCTAACACTCAATTTAATCTAAGACAATATTATAGAGAGAGGGCAGAGCCTCTCTCTCTAAAAAACAAACAGAGCCACAACAACCGTCCACCACCGCCACCGCCACCACCATCGCCGTCCTCCGCCACCATTGCTGTCCTTCGTCACCGCATATATTCGTAACACCGCCTTCCATTTCTCTCTCTCATGTTACGACTTATAAATCTCTCATGCCATGGACACCGTCGGTTCGGATCAACACCCCGCCATCCATCCATCACTGAAATCATTTGAAGTCTTCTTCAAATTCCAGGTATTCGTCTCTCGCCCTTCTCTTTCTCTTCTTTTTATTGTGTGCGTCTCTCTATAAGAATACACAGATCTGTGCTTTTTTGATCGATTATGTATGCTTTGGTTTATATCTAGACATTGACATTCAGATCTAGTTTTGTGTTCGATTTTGTGTTCGGTCCAGATATGGGTTTGATTTGATTTCGAATGTCTAAATTATGGAAACTCAGATTTAGGTTTGCTTAAGATTTTATTTTGAATTTGATTTTTTTGGTGATTTTATACATATTCGTATTTTAAGAAACTCTGGTGATATTTTTATAAGAAACTCTGAATGGTAATTTTTTATTTTATACATATTCGTATTTTTTACTCAGTTTGGAGATGAAGTACATTAAGCATTGCGTAAATTATTTTTGTTGGGTGTCTTATTGGAACTTAGAAGAGTCTGTTAAGCCTTTTATTTTGTTGCTTGGGTTTTTAGATTAAAAATAAATGCTTGCTGAATGCCTTCAGCAAGCATAGAGCTTCTCCTATTGCCTTGTATTCTCCCAATTAGCCACTCTTAAATTAAATTGGGTAATTTCGGTGGGAGTTGTAATCTTAAAGGAATATTTCAGTTCTTACACATTTGAGCGGATTTGTTTTGTTCTGATTCAGGTACTTCTCTCTCTCTCCCCAGTTGTATTTGAATTGATTGACCATGTATGTTGATTAATTTGTTCAATCCCTTCTCGATGATTGCATTTGTCGGTTTTTTTATTCTTTCTTTTGTTTAAGATTATGGATTTCCCAATTCCCTCTTATTAACGTTACAGTTTAGGTTCTATTGAAACAACATTTTACAGAGCATTGAAACAACATTTGACAATCCCTCTTATTAACGTTATATTACATGACAACTGAAAATTATTATGATGGGTTAGCATGACGTTGGGGTTTAACAGAAGAATAGGAAAAATATGCAAATTTAACTTTTGACATTATTGTTGTGTTTATCAAAAGAGAGAAAAAATATGGGGAGGTGGATATGGAGTTGTTTAAGATAGTAAGTTGCAAAAATTGGGGTTATAAGGGACTTCCACAAGATCAGTTGAAATATCTATGTTTTTATTTCTATTTACATTGTTTCAACTAAAAATGACAACCACTCTATTAAACTTCAAAAATTGTTCATGAAAGCATGAAACAATGATTCTACCTTTTTTATTATGGATGTTGGATGGAAATGTGAGAATGGTTAGGGGTATGAAACTAAATAATACACTACTTCTCCCCCATCAAATCACAATTTCATATCTCAATCTTCAACCCTCAATCCATCTTACTTCTTTCAGGTAAATGTAATTTGTTTCTTTTAGATACTCATTTTCTCAGCTTTTTGCACTGTCTTTCGGTATGGATCCATCGTCATTCAGTTTGTATCAGATTATGTGAAAGGATAGGGGATTTAGGGGAAATAGATAGATGTTTTTTATTGTGTGTGTGGGGGGGTGATTAAATGAGTCTTCGTTATAAGTTTTTTTTTATAGTCGAAAACAAATGAGACTAATTATAATAATAAAGATGAATATTTGTCTTTTGTTTCTCAATTTCTAAAACTTAGACATCTTTCTTCCTTTTCTGTTTAGCTTGAAGCCCAAGCATGGGTTGGACTTTTCTGTTACTCGCTGTCAAAGAAGTTCTTTAAAAGGTATTGTTCGATGTGTTTATGTTATAAATTACATGATTTTTTTGTTAATGTACAGTGTTAATTACTTATCATGTTGAATTAGTTTTAATTACTTATCATGTTGAATTTCTGCCTTTCTTTTTTGCCTCTCTCAATAAAAGTTTTGCGTGGAATTTTATTTGAGGCGGAGATTATTTTTCATTAGTTGTATTTTCATCTTTTGAATTACATTTGTGAAAAATTAATGAAAGTGCTGAATAATGTAATATTTTTCCTTTCTCTTTAGCTTTTAAAATTTCTTGAGATTTCATGAATATAAAATTTTCAAAACTTGGTGATTTGTATTTTGTATAAAGTTAAATTGTGTGCTACATATGTACACGTGGTATAATTATTTGCTTCATTTGTATATGCACTTACACTTCTATTATCATATTTGTTTCAATAATTTTCTTATACTTTACGTCCCCTAATTTTTATAAATAATTAACTAACAACATACTAAAAACAATAACAATAAATAACTATGTATGCAGATGAATACCCTATTAATTACAATTGATCATTATTAAAAAAGTAAATAAAAAAGTACCTTTAAACTTTTGAGACTGGAAATAAGTAACACAGTAAAAGGTTGATTGAATCTCTTAGCTCTGGAAGAACTTATACATCATCTGGATATTCCAAAGTCAAAATAATATTCACATCAGAAGATTGATACTTTTATTGGATGATCCGAATAATGATTTATGATTGTTAAATAGACTTCAGAAGAAGATTGATACTTTTATCATAAAATAAGCTAGATAGTCATAATATACCTGAATATTGAAATCTTTATTCCAATAAAAATACTCTTCTACACGCTGAAAAAAATCAGTCTCTGAAAGACTCTGAAAGAAATCAGTCTAATGATTTATTTCAAATTTTGATGGTAAGCTTGAAGGGGTCATGCTTGTTAAATGGAAGAAGAAGATATTGAATCCCTTTTCGCAGGAGAAAAATGCTATGAAAATATGGAGGTAAACATTTTAATTTATAAGAGTTTTTAAGTTTATCTCATTTAGAGTTTGGATTACATCAAACAAATATATTAGTCCATATCTATAACATATGATAAAAAATTTGTTTCAAATTGAACATTATCAAAAACTCTATACAGTATTTACCATATCACATGTCTTCCAAAACCAACAGTCTGATGAAAATAATGACTTGAATGCATTCATAATGTGAGTAAAGATCCTCTTTATCATAATACTGTACCATTGTTTGTGCAACGAATAAAATATTTACATGTGTCAAAGAGGATTTGAATGGAAATTAGGCTTTCAAAATTTGATGATGTAGGGATCATATTTTGTTTAACATTTTATCAACGCATTTGCTTAATTTAAGGATGAGCTATATTATGATAATATTGTCTTTGTAATTTTAGTAAATTTTGGATCTTGATTTGCTTAATTTTAGGATTGGTTTGTTGAGATTTGAAATTTTGAAAAATATATTCTTTTTCTTTTTTTCCTGAAAGAATTTTTTTGATATATACATATATATATATATATATATATATATATATATATATATATATATATATATATATATACATATCTTACATAATCTTCTTGATAAATATTAAACATTTCAAGTAACTGTTTCTTTAATTTTGGATTAGTTTAATTCATTCCTAAAATATACTCATTTTATAACTAAAAATTTAAATTTTGAAATTCAAATTTACTCTTTCAAAATTTATTGAAATATCCGAAATAGTAGGAGGCTTTTATTATTTATTTTTTTTATTTTTCGGTGATAGCATCAAAAAATGGCTGACCAATTGGAATAAAAATGAGTTGGAAATTGAATTGCTGACGTGGCCTTTTCTAGAGCCTCTAAATAGTTTTTCTATATATATTATATATGATTTTGTTGGATGTTGTAGCATTAGCATGTATGGTAATTGGCATAATTCGAAATTGGCATGGCAGTTTCCATATTATGCACCATCATATAAATAGAAAATGGGTAATGATAATTGATGGCTTCGGTGGCGGTGTAACAATATGATCAACCCATGGTGGTAAACGTTTTTGGCAAAACCTATGTTTTGGTCATTAAAGAAACGTTGTTTTTGTAATGTTCTCACTGAAATATTTTTGTTTTTTTCAATATCCTCATCCAAGTACCAATTTTTTGCAATGCTCTCACTCTCGTAACAGACTGTCAATATTGAAACGAGTTATAGGTATGTTTCATCACATGACTAACGATCGTTAAATAATTAATGATACATGTTATAATTAACAAAGTAAGTTAAAGAAGAAGGAAACAAAAATTAAAGAAACCAAAAACCTAATTTCCCGACCCACGCTTCTCAGATTCCACTTACTCTCCCCTCCGCCTTCCCACCTCTCCTTCCATCTTTCCACCTTCCCCTCCCTTTCATCCATTAATATCGGCCAAATTTCCTTCCTCTCCTCCAGTAATTTTGTTGGGGATAATTTTGTTAGTTAGAAAATTTATAAACGGGCTGAGGGATCATATGGTTATTATTTTGTTGATGTAGGACTATTTGGTTAAATTTATTGATTCATGTTTTAAATAGTTAGTTGGGTCAGGATGGTGGACTATGTAGGTAATAATCCAAATCAATATCGCTATCAAATTGGGGCTAACATAAGTTGAGTAGATTGGTGGGCACAACCGAACTTGCCTTGTGTGCATAAGAACAAGCAAAAAGAGATTCACGTGGAATCAACCACACTACACTGGAAAAGTGGAAATATACTGAACCTGAAGCAACCCGTCTAGGGATTGCAAATGCAGTGGCAGACATGTTCTCAAATATAGCTTCATGGGTATACTTTGTGCCTTTTGACAAACTTCTTGCTCAGACTTCTTGATATTCATTCCCTCCGACCCAAAAATTAGTCTCATTCTTTTTTGGTTGGTCCCCAAAATAGTCTCATTTCTTAAAAGCAACAACAATTTTGGTGTAACTTTTTGAGGATAAAAGAAGTGAAAAATGATACATGAAAAAAGTTAACTTTTAGGGATGTAAGGAATATATATCCACCCCTGCTATGCAACATTTTATGCACTACTTTTAACTGAATCATGTCAAATACTCCAATAAAAATTGATTGACTGCATTTGATTTTCGATGAATTCGTATATTGCGGCATGTGCACCTACTTAACAAAGGTTATAAGAGATAAGGCACAAGTCTAGCTTACTAGAGCCGGTGTAAGTTATCTTACCCTTCGTAAGAGATGATCTATCATGTATTGAAAGGATACAAACTAATACAAAAGGATCAAAAGGCAACCAAGTTTACAAGGCTCCTTGGAGTTCGGTGTACTTAAAGGGTCTTATATTCGAGAGTTGGATATATTTTTTGGACTAATGTTAAGGATACTTTATTGGCAAAATAAATTATGAATACTCGCATGTGCACCCCTAGCAAAACTTTTGTTATGGGTTTGGTGGGGTTCGTAGAAACTAAAATAAATTTCTTTAGTGATCTTTCCATCGGAATGCTTTAATAGTATCACTTTTGAGACGTACTTCTGAACTTGTTATCTTAAATACTTTTTCTTATGCATGACCATCTCTCCCATCGATTAGTAGTACAAGGCCTTCCTAAATCCTAATGCTACATATTGCAATGGTTTATTTGATGTTGTACATAACTACATAGTTATTAAAGCTGAAGGATTTCGCGGTCTATATAGAGGTTTTGGATTAAATGTTGTGACTCAAACTCCAGCATCTGCACTTTGGTGGGGAGCATATGGTAATTTTCAACACATGATCGGGAGGTAAGCTTGGATTGATCTTCCTAGCATAACTATTACATAACAGACCATGTACTCGCTCTGCGCTACTAAAGATGTCCATCTTTGAAAGTCAACACTTATAAGAATTGAAATTACACACTACTCTTGCACCAAAAAAGCAAATACTTACTGCTCCATCATTTTTGAAGGTTCACAGTAGGTCAATACAACTGAACTTTGACAGATAATTAACGCCAATTTAATCATCCCGATAAAATTTTAAAAGTTGTTACTGATAAATCAACTTATAATTTGTTAAAAACAACTTTTAGAATTTCACTAGGATGTTTAGATCGACATTAATGTTTGGTCAAAGTTCACTTATGTTGACCTACTGTAAACCTTCAAAAAGACAGAGAGATCTAATATTGGTTTTATTTTGAAATATCTTTTGGACTCTTTATGCGGAATAAATAGAGTGTCTTGACTTGAGTTCTCTCCTATTACTCGTGTGATTAGAGGAGCTTGGGTTATTCAGATGACAGAGAAAATAAGACATCTCAGTTAGAGATGGTAACAGCTCAAGCTTTAGCAGGGATGCTTGCCGGAGCATGTTCTTCGGTTATCACCACACCCTTAGACACTGTGAAGAAAAGACTACAGGTATTTTACACTGTTTTCATTTGCCCTATCCTTTTAAAGCATTGATGGATGAAATCCACGTGTATAAAAACATTGCAAGTGTACAAGTTGTTGGAAAAAAGTGTGTTTTGAAGGAAATAATGAGTTATTTTCTTAATTTGTTATTTGTTAAAATGACAAATTGATTGTTGGATTGTGTTCTACTCCATGAGTACATTGAAATCATATATTCATTTGTCAAAAATGGTTGAGAAATGAATGAGATATGAAGGCTCAAAGTTAATGGGTTGGAATGGGTAAAATGTGGTTATGCCACATTGGAAAAAGATGAAAAAGTGGCTAAATTTAAATACTCCTACACTTTGGTATGGAGTAAGATTGTGGTACATAGAGGCTCTCTCTCGCGCACAGGTGCGCAGGGGGGGTGCAAATCATGGACCGAAATAGGCTTCGGATTACCGAACTCATGTGCATGCGTGTCCTGCGGACACGAATGTAGCTCCGAAATAGCCTGTCCGCGCGAGCCCACTTTTTACAATTTTTTTTTTTCCAAACTTGACCCAATGTTTCTGGAGGTGAGGCGGGCGCCTGGACCTGCCTGAGGCGGGCGCCTCGACTCCAGTAGGTGCGGCTCATTTGTGACCATTACGAGGCGGGCGCCTCACGTTCCCCGAGGCGGGCGCCTGGGCTCCAGTGGCTCTACGAGGAAATGGTTTTGCACTGTTTTGTAAATGTACTCAAAAGACCAAGTTAATGAAGGGGTAAATTCCAACAGCCATATAACTGTAAAAGGGAGGTAATGAGCAAAATAATTATGCAATTATGTTGAAATAATTGTATTAATTAAGAAAATTAAAACTTGATTTAATTTTCTGTTATCTCCTTTGATTATATAATGGCAAGAACACAACAAGAGAAAGACACAGATTTTCCAGAAATTCCCTACTCTCAATTTCGTTGCATATTGTTCATCTTTCCCTTGGCCTCCTTGCATTGCATTCGTGGTGATAAAGTTCAAGCATCGACTTCAGTTCGCCGGAGGTATTCTTGTGCAACCACCGTCCGGTATATCCGTTTCATCCTGGGAGGCAAGCGTTCCATAACAACTCAAGCACAACGTGGTGAGGGGGCGTAATTTGTCTTAAGGAGAGTGTGATTTCACACGACTCGGACAGCGACAAATTCATTTTCTTCTCTTGTATTTTCTATTTCTGTTTTAAATTAGTTTCTATATTTCCAGCAGAGATTTTGTAATAGTTATTCCAACAATCTTAAGACAAATTACTGTCTCTTCGTTGGAAGGAAAACTATTTAAAACTTTGAACTAAAATTGTTTGTTTTGTTTCAGATGGCTACTCAATCAAACGTGGAAACCAACGCTGGGAACAACTCCGAGAATCCTCGTGTGGAGGAAGCGCTTCGTGTGGAAACCAACTCTCAAAGGGTGGTTGTCCAAACTGTTTCGAACCATCATGGTGAGAAACCGGAAAAGTTTGTTGGCCAAGACTTTAAAAGATGGCAACAAAAGATGCTTTTCTATTTGACTACCTTGAACTTGGCGAGATTTCTTAAGGAAGATCCGCCACAGTTGGGTGAGAATGAGACGGATGGGCAAGCCATCTCGGCTCTTGATGCTTGGAAGCATTCCGAGTTTCTTTGCAGAAATTACATCCTCAATGGATTGTCGGATACGCTATACAATGTGTATATTGTTAAGAAAACTGCAAAGGAACTATGGGAGTCCTTGGAATATAAGTATAAGATAGATGACGCGGGCACAAAGAAATTCATTGTGGGCCGTTTTCTTGATTATAAAATGGTGGACTCAAAAACTGTTAAAAGTCAAGTGGAAGAGTTACAAATAATCATTCATGAAATTCATGCCGAAGGGATGGTAATTAGTGAAAGCTTTCAAGTGGCGGCAATCATTGAAAAGTTGCCTCCCGCTTGGAAAGATTTCAAGAATTATCTTAAACACAAATGAAAGGAAATGAATGTTGAAGCGCTTGCTATTCGTCTTCGGATTGAGGAAGAGAATAGGATTGCAGAGAAGAAGTTGAATAATCTTCTTGTGGCGAAAGCCAATGTTGTGGAGCATGTTGATAGCTCCAAGGCCAATGGCAAGGCAAATGGCAAAGCCAAAGGCAAGTTTGGTCCCAAAAAGGGTGGTTCTAGTTTGAAACCAAAGGGAGGAATCTCCAAGAAAAAGTTCGGTGGAACTTGTTACAATTGTGGCATTGTGGGCCACAAGTCTTCCGAGTGTAGGAAGCCAAAGAAACAAGCAAACATGGTGGATGTCATCTCGAATGAAGTTTCCGATATGAACTTGGCGGCGGTAATTTCTGAGGTGAATTTGGTTGGTTCAAACCCAAATCAGTGGTGGATTGACACCGGTGCTACTAGGCATGTTTGCTCAAACAAGGAAATGTTTAGTAGTTTTGAAGCCTTTGAAAATGGTGAGAAATTGTTCATGGGAAATTCTGCCACCTTCGATGTGAAAGGTCAAGGCAAGGTGGTGCTGAAGTTGACTTCCGGGAAAGAGTTGACTCTCAACAATGTGCTCTATGTGCCCGAAATCCGGAAAAATCTAGTGTCCGGATCGCTTTTGATTAAACATGGATTTCGTGTTATGTTTGAATCCGATATGGTTACTTTGTCTAAAAGTGGAATGTTTGTAGGCAAAGGTTATGTTTGTGATGGTATGTTTAAGCTTAGTGCTATGGTTGTAAAAAGCAATGTAATGGCTACTAAGCTTAAGGTGAATGAGATGAATAAGAATAATTCTTCCGTTTACTTGCTTGAGTCTTCCAATTTGTGGCGTGGTAGACTAGGACATGTTAACTATGATACTATACGTAGATTAATTAACATGAATTGCATACCAAAATGTAAAATAGACTACAAACATAAATGTGAAACTTGTGTAGAGGCAAAATTTACAAAACCTCCGTTCCATTCGGTTGTAAGAAATAATGAACCACTTGAGTTGGTTCATACGGATTTATGTGACTTCAAGTCAACACAAACACGAGGGGGCAATAAGTACTTTATGACTTTTGTTGATGATAGCACAAAATATTGTTATGTGTATCTTCTCAAAAGTAAAGATGAGGCTATAGAGAAGTTTGTTCTCTATAAAAATGAAGTTGAAAATCAACTCAACCGGAAAATAAAGGTCATAAGAAGTGATCGTGGTGGTGAGTATGAATTCCCTTTTGAAGGTATTTGTGCTCAACATGGGATAAAACATGTTACAACCCCACCATACACCCCACAATCCAATGGAGTTGCCGAGCGGAAAAATCGGACTCTAAAGGACATGATGAATGCCATGTTAATAAGTTCGGGGTTACCGGATAACATGTGGGGAGAGGCCGTCTTGTCGGCAAATTATGTGTTAAATAAAATGCCCCGAAAGAAAATAAATAAGAGCCCCTATGAATTGTGGCATGGAAGAGTGCCATCATACCAATACATGCGAGTGTGGGGGTGTCTTGCAAAGGTTTCAATACCACCTCCCAAAAAGGTGAAAATTGGACCAAAAACTATTGATTGCATATTTATTGGGTATGCTCACAATAGTAGTGCTTATAGGTTTCTTGTGCATGAATCGAAGATTCAAGATATACACAAGAATACTATAATGGAGTCAAGAAATGCTTCTTTCTTTGAGAATGTGTTTCCGTGCAAAAGAGATGAGGCAAGTTCATCTAAACGGAGACATGATTCAATAGAAGAAGAAGTAGAAGAAAGAAATCATCATGATGAAAATGATGAAGCGGAGGTAGAACCTCGACGGAGCAAACGAGGTAGGGTAGAAAAATCTTTTGGCCCAGATTTTCTAACCTATATGCTTGAAAGTGAACCACAAAGTTATAAAGAGGCCGTGAGCTCTTCCGAAGGACCTTTGTGGAAAGAGGCCATTAAAAGTGAGATTGATTCCATTTTACAAAATCACACTTGGGAATTAGTGGATCTTCCTCCGGGAAGTAAACCACTAGGATATAGGTGGATTTTTAAAAGGAAAATGAAGACGGATGGAACAATTGACAAGTATAAGGCAAGACTTGTAATTAAAGGTTACAAGCAAAAGGAAGGCCTTGATTACTTTAATACATATTCTCCGGTTACGAGAATAACATCCATAAGAATTGTACTTGCAATAGCCGCATTGCGGAATCTTGAAGTACATCAAATGGATGTTAAAACAGCCTTTCTAAATGGGGATTTAGAAGAGGAAATTTACATGGAGCAACCGGAAGGATTTTCTGCGCCGGGGCAAGAAAATAAAGTGTGCAAGTTAGTAAAGTCATTGTATGGCTTGAAACAAGCACCAAAACAATGGCATCAAAAGTTTGATCGAGCCATGATGGAAAGTGGATTTAAAATAAATGAATGTGACAAATGTATCTATGTTAGAGACACGGGAAATGGCTACGTCATTTTGTGTCTTTATGTAGATGACATGCTTATCATAGGAAGCTGTGATAAAATGATAAAATCCACTAAAGATATGTTGAACTCAAAGTTTGACATGAAAGATATGGGGTTAGCCGACGTAATCCTTGGCGTGAAAATTTCAAGAATGTCAAATGGACTTGCTTTAAGCCAGTCACATTATGTGGATAAAATTCTTGAGAAATTCAGCAAGGATGACTTAGCTATTGCTAGAACCCCAATAGACATGAGTCAACATCTATCAAAGAATAGAGGTGACATAGTTTCTCAAGTTGAATACTCGAGAATCATTGGAAGTCTAATGTACTTGATGAGTTGTACTAGACCAGATATTGCTTACACGGTTAGCAAACTGAGTCGGTATACAAGTAATCCCGGAGCGGAACATTGGAATGGTATAGTGAGAGTACTAAGGTACTTAAGATATACTCGCGATTATGCTTTACACTATACTAGACATCCAACGGTAATTGAAGGGTATAGCGATGCTAATTGGATATCCGATATAAAAGACTCAAGGTCTACGAGCGGATTTGTATTCACATTAGCAGGAGCAGCTATATCATGGAAATCTTCTAAACAAACGGTTATAGCTAGATCCACGATGGAATCTGAGTTTATAGCGTTAGATAAATGTGGTGAAGAAGCCGAGTTGCTACGCCAATTTATAGAAGATATTCCAAGATGGACGAAGCCCGTGCCATCAATATGTATACATTGTGATAGCCAATCAGCGATTGGAAGGGCACACAATCATATGTATAATGGTAAGTCGAGACACATTCGTCGAAGACATAATACCATTAGACAACTACTCTCAACTGGCACAATATCCATTGACTATGTTAAGTCAAAGGAAAATTTAGCGGATCCGTTAACCAAAGGGTTAAATAGAGAGTTAGTTGAAAGCTCGACGAGGGGAATGGGACTTAAGCCTCTTAAAAGTTAAACACAGTGGAAAACCCAATCTAGATGACTGGAGATCCCAAGAACTAGATTCAATGGGACAACCTAACTGTTAAAAGACTTGTAGCGTCACTGTGGGGGAATCAACCCCAAGTCCATTCCTATTAGTGACATCCCGAAAGGACAAGGATAAGCCTATGTATTTTAATGATTCTTACGCGTCGAAAATTTAAGCGGGGTAAGACGGGTTACCTTTAAGAAATCACCTACGTGAGAGAGAAGTGGGGCCGCTTCGAGGAGAATTGTGTGAGGCTCAATTCTTAGACCCTCTCCCAGAACATGACGTATGTTCAGGGCCATGATTGAACATAGCTATGAGAATTGAAGTATGTTAGGACGATACTTGTGTCAAGCAAATGATCGGCTACACAAAAAGCATAACGATTCAAGGACATCGCGTCTATCGATTTGCGAGTAGAGTAAATATGCTTGTACGAGCGAAGATTCAATGGGCATTCCCACATCTTCGTATGCAAGTTTTCGTCTGCCGGACTTTATCACCAATTCCGCATTATTCCTTCATGTGGGGGATTGTTGGAAAAAAGTGTGTTTTGAAGGAAATAATGAGTTATTTTTTTAATTTGTTATTTGTTAAAATGACAAATTGATTGTTGGATTGTGTTCTACTCCATGAGTACATTGAAATCATATATTCATTTGTCAAAAATGGTTGAGAAATGAATGAGATATGAAGGCTCAAAGTTAATGGGTTGGAATGGGTAAAATGTGGTTATCCCACATTGGAAAAAGATGAAAAAGTGGCTAAGTTTAAATACTCCTACACTTTGGTAGGGAGTAAGATTGTGGTACATAGAGGCTCTCTCTCGCGCGGAGTGCGCGGGGGGGGTGCAAATCATGGACCGAAATAGGCTTCGGACTACCGAACTCATGTGCATGCGCGTCCTGCGGACACGAATGTAGCTCCGAAATAGCCTGTCCGCGCGAGCCCACTTTTTACAATTTTTTTTTCCAAACTTGACCCAATGTTTCTGGAGGTGAGGCGGGCGCCTGGACCTGCCTAAGGCGGGCGCCTCGACTCCAGTAGGTGCGGCTCATTTGTGACCATTACGAGGCGGGCACTTCACGTTCCCCGAGGCGGGCGCCTGGGCTCCAGTGGCTCTACGAGGAAATGGTTTTGCACTGTTTTGTAACAGCTCAAAAGACTATTAATGAAGGGGTAAATTCCAACAGCCATATAACTGTAAAAGGGAGGTAATGAGCAAAATAATTATGCAATTATGTTGAAATAATTGTATTAATTAAGAAAATTAAAACTTGATTTAATTTTCTGTTATCTCCTTTGATTATATAATGGCAAGAACACAACAAGAGAAAGAAACATATTTTCCAGAAATTCCCTACTCTCAATTTCGTTGCATATTGTTCATCTTTCCCTTGGCCTCCTTGCATTGCATTCGTGGTGATAAAGTTCAAGCATCGACTTCAGTTCGCCGGAGGTATTCTTGTGCAACCACCGTCCGGTATATCTGTTTCATCCTGGGAGGCAAGCGTTCCATAACAACTCAAGCACAACGTGGTGAGGGGGCGTAATTTGTCTTAAGGAGAGTGTGATTTCACACGACTCGGACAACGACAAATTCATTTTCTTCTCTTGTATTTTCTATTTCTGTTTTAAATTAGTTTCTATATTTCCAGCAGAGATTTTGTAATAGTTATTCCAACACAAGTATCAAAATAACAGTGTACACAAGTAAGGGTTGATCCCACAGGGACTCGCGTGATTAACAAGTAAATTCAAAAGGTGCAAACACTAACAAAATGTTTATGATTTAGATTTATTAAACTAAAAACAGAAATTAAAGACTATAATTAAACAGCAACGAATACTAGCAAGGAGATTACCAAACTAAGAGAGGTTTCACAGGTTGGATTTCATCCATCAAGTTTTTGGCTGCATTTATAATAACCTAGGCTGCCAATTGTGGAACAACCGTGTAATCAGGCCCAAACCAGGCCCAAACCCGTCCGCACAGCCTGTCCGGCGGCCGCCCATTCTGGCCTAGCGAGCGCCCACATGTACAGAAGGTTTCACGGCCTTGAATCTTGCATTTGTGTGGCCGCCCAAGATCTTCAACGACCGCCCATGACTGCCCTGCCTTGGCCCCCTTTTGCTTTGCTTTGGTTTGGCCGGTCACAATCCTTTCTTGGCCCCATTTTCACTCAGCTTTGGCCGGCCACTTTGTTCAGTCTTGGCCCATTTTGTCCTTCCTTAGATTCGATTCGCAACAATTGCACAGTCGCACTTTGGTCACCGCACTTCCAAGCTTTGCACTTTAGTCCTTGAACTTTTATATTTTCACTTTGGCCCCTGAACTTTATAATCTCAAATTCCTCCCCAATTTTCCATAATTCCATTTTGGTTCCTGAATTTCCAAAGTAAGCTCAAATCCTCTATTTTTAGCATTGTTGCACATCAACCCCTGAACTATCAAAACACTAACAAACGTATCAAATTCTCAAGATTTTGAGCATCAAATAAGCTTGAAAACATATCATTTGGATGGGTAAAAACCGCATCCATCAAGCATTAATTTGTTGCATAAATGGGATGAGGAGTTCTTGCAGTTTTAGATTATTGATGATTACGCGGTTGCAATACATTTTTATATAGTTTTATTTAAGACTAGTTGTCAAATGGACACGTTTCAATCAAGCTCTATCCCGGTAGGTTTTTCTATACGCTCATGTACTGATGAGTTATCATTATCCAAAGGCCAATTGTCATTTTAAACCCTTGTACTTTGATCTAGCTTCAGTTTTAACTCACGTTGTGTTTTTAGCAGTTTTAACCTCTATACTCAGAATACGCATTCGTTTTTGCCCGATGCACTAACTCATCCAAAAATGTTATAAAACTTAACAAAAATCTGATGAAACTAACGAAACCTCTTTTTTCATGAGAAAATGGCTTTCCCTTATTTCATCATCACCTTCTTATCACTATCTCACCCAAATGCTCCAGAAATCAAAAATAGAGGTAGTAAGAAGTGAAGTCATTTTAAATCTGTTTGGGCCGCTTCCCAAACGCACAAGGAAGTCAGAATTTCTCAAGCTTAAAAATCAAAATTTAAGTTCCCACCCAAACATTCACCTACTCCTTTTTCTTTCTGGTCGCGGCGGATGAAATGGAATCGGGGAAGCTTACAACCACCGAAAAATCCGTTTTGAATCCCTGTGCAATTATTGAAAGGGAAGTGGGTGAACTGGTGGTGAGAAATTTCTGGGTTTGTAGTCGAGAGTGTTAAGAAAATGATGACGATGAAATAAGGCAAAACCATTTTTCAATTTAAAAAAGAGAAGTTTCGTTAGTTTGGTTAGGTTTTTGTTGAGTTTTATAACATTTTTGGACACGTTAGTGCGAGCAAAAATGAATGCGTAGTATGAGTACAAAGGTTGAGATTGCTAAAATAATTAATGTGGGTTAAAATCAAAGTTAGATCAAAGTATATGAATTTAAAAATTAAAATGTCTTATTGGGTTTATCCATATTGTTGGGGACATAAATTAGCCAATAGCCATCTTAATGCTCGTTTGTCGCAGCTGATTACTGATAACTTATATCTAATGGCTGGTTGATTAATGACTTATGGATGATTGATTGATAACTCGTTTGTTGAAGTTGATGGCTGATTACTTATAGTTGATATATGATGAATTATTGATTGATAATTGATGGATTTAATATATAATACTCGTTTTGATTTTTTTTTAAGGAAAAAATATTATTTGAAAAATAAATAAATATGAATGTTTGCGCTAAAGCTAAAAGAAATAATCAAAATCATAATAATTATGAATTTACATTTATGTATTGAAATTAAATATTAAGCAAATACAAAAATTTAATTTATTGAAATATAATAAAGGATACAAATTGAATTCACAAATTAATTTTTATTTATGTATTATATAATTTTACTCTTTTGTTAATTTATTTATGTTTATAAAAGAATAAATTATAAAATAAAAATAAGCCCAAAACAAATAATTTGTTTTTGTAATATTAAATGATAATAAGAAAATAAAAGAAAGTTAAAGAATTGAATTTATTGAAAAAGTATGCAAGGAATAAGGAATAAAGAAAACAAACAAAGGTATAGTTAGTAGTATTTGAACTCGATATCCATTTGTAAGATAAGTGGTAAAAAATAATATTTTTATGACTTTTTGACTTTTGATTATTCGTGCTATAAAAAGGTTGTACCTTACTTATTAGCTTATCACTTATAAGTGAAAACAAACACTCCAATTTTAAATTAACTAAAGCCAAAAACAATAAATCATCCAAATAAATCGAAACAAACGGTCACTTATTACTTATTGGATTGTGCCTTACTCCCTCAGTCCCACGACAATCTGCAAAAAGACACATTTTGAGCGTTCCACAATAATTTGCACTTTTTCAAAATGGAAATGAGACCCACTTGTCTCTACTGACAACCATTACCCACTTACTCCACTTTCTCTCTCCTACCCAACCATCTACACTCACAACACATTACCTTTTTCACCTTTTACCTTAATTATCGTGCCAAGTAAAAAAGTGCCTATTTCTATGAAACGGAGGGAGTATTTCATACCAACAGTGGCATTCATAATCCCAACTGGTTACCAAATAATGGCTACCAAATATCATGTAACTAGTAAAAGCCCGTGTTCAAGGACATATGTTTTTTTTTTAATTAATTTATTTTAAGGGCAAAATGGGAAAGAAACAATTTAGTGAGGGCAAAATGAGAAATTTGGCACTTGAAACTGTTCATTGTACTGTAGCAAGGAGGGGTGCCATTTATACTATAGATTGTCCTCTTAAATCATACATAAGCTCTGATGCTGCAGGAATTGTGCTTATCAATAATCCTCCACGTGGCAAGATTAATCACCTAGCTCCTTGACCTGAAATCAGAATCCACGACTAGCCGGATGTGTCTCCGGCGAAGACGCTCGGGCGTGAGAGTAAGAATACCGTTGAATAAAACTCAAAATGTATTGAATAATGAATTCAGAATACAAAATGGCAGTTACCTTTCACCGTTTGGTAGTGATGAAGTATTTATAGGAAAAAGTGATGTATTTTTGGGGAGACAACATGTCCTCCGAGATTGTAGCGGCAGTTACTTGGTCGTGGGCACGTGTCTATAACGGTCCCTGATTTGTAGGGATGTGGTTATGAGAATTGTTTAACCAAATAAGCCGGCAAGTGTCAGGTCGTCATTTGCTAATTTAGGTCGAGGTCGCCACTCGTGTAATGGTCGACCTGACTGTCGGGTAGAGCATGGTTCGTACCCGAATTGTAGTATGAATCATGAGGTCGGACTAAGTTAGGTCGGGACCTGGTAGGTCGGACCATGGGCTTAGTCGACTGATGCTTGAGATGGGCTTTGGGCCTCGTTCTGATTGGGCCAGCCCTATTGAAAATGTGACAGTCAAAGCGGCCTGTGATTGGGCTTTACTTGTTTGGCCCAACTCGACATTTTTGATATGTTCAAGCTCAATTTTCCTTAAGTTGTAAGAAAAAACTGTCTCTTAGTCCCATAATGAATAATTATTTTAAATTTAAGAGTCATTTAAAAATGTTGATTTTTAATAAAAATAATTATAAATATTTTTACTTTTCACTTTCAAAATTTTAGTTTTACAAAAATTTTAAGAATTATGAAAAAAGTTTGAAAAAAAAAATTAATGTAGAGACAATTTTTGATGATTTTTTTATTTTTCAAAAGGTAATTATTTTAGTTGTGATTTTGAAAATTAGTTTGGTAGACAAGGGGTTAGTTGTGATTTTTGTATTTTAAAGGGCTAAAATTTAACTAACAAAATTGCCCGTCAATGCTTCATACCTACGCGGACTCTTAACGGCAAACACTAACGTCGTTTTATGCCCTTCCACTCTAATCCGAATCCCAACTCAAATATCTGGACGGCTCTTCAAACGTCTGTTTAATCTCGAATCTCGGGCCACTTATACATAACAAATTCACCGTTTCGATCTCCTTTGTATCCGAAACATATCAAGGCAGCCATCGGCGTTGAACGACCCCTCCGTCCGTTGTCTTTTCCCCGCCGTCGACCACATCGTGAGTATTTATATCAGATCTATGTTCATATAGTTTCTGTGTACGTTTTTGTTAATTTGATTCGTTTGATTGAAATTCTTGTTTTGGAATTTATATCGTTTGCTTTTGTGAATTCAGCGTGTTATTCTATGAATTTATATCTTTTGTTATTTTTGGATTTTATGATTGAGCTAATATGTGTATCGGTTTTGATATTTTAACTATGTTTTTTGTTTATTTTTGGTAAGTTTTACTGCTGAAATGAGCTTGATGTTGAATTGAATTGAGTTGAGATTCAATCCTTATTTGTTGCAATTGGTTGTTTATGTTTTGATACTTTAATTCTAGTTTGTTAATTTTTGCTTGCTTTTATTGCTGAAATGAGCTTGATGTTTGAATTGAATTCAGATCCTATCCCTGTTGTGGTTGCAATTACGTTATTTATGTTTTGAGTTCTTAATGTGATATAAATGTATAGAAACTTTCGAGAATATATGAGTTGAACAAGGGATCCGCCTGATGAGATAGTTAGTTGAAAATATTAGGAGAGACAGATCCAAAATAGATGGAGATTGTGCTGACAGATAGAAGCGTAATTCCAAGCATTGTCATCTGTTGGTTTGGTCCTTGTAGCCTAGAATTTCCCTTCAATTGAATGGAATGATATCTTTTAGACTTTGCATAATACATAATGTAATTTCAAGCGTTGTCATCTTTTAACTTACTCCTATTCTGATGTACTATTTCATAAAATGTACCTAATGAATTCCATTACGGTTTTTAGTGTTTAAGCGCTCAAAAGTAATGCCTCATTAGGTTTTGGGTTGCTTTTCCTTCTCGTTAATTCATTGCCCCTTGCTCTTTCAGATATTTATGAGAATTTCCCGCTTTAGCTATCCATTTACTGATCATGATGATTAAGACACTTTTAAGTCAAGTCCTTGTCTAATGATCTAAATTTCTCAGCTTGAAAGATGGGGTTGTCATTCACCAAGCTTTTCAGCCGCCTGTTTGCCAAGAGGGAAATGCGCATTTTGATGGTTGGTCTTGATGCTGCTGGTAAAACCACAATTTTGTATAAGCTCAAATTGGGAGAAATTGTCACGACTATTCCCACCATCGGTAAGCTTTAATTTTACCAAATCATCGGAATCGCTATGTTTGCTTTGCGTAATTATACAATAAGTATACCTTATTTGGGACCTTATGTTTTCCTGCAATGAAAGAGAACTTATTGCTAAAAAGAATTTCTCTATGGTCCTACAATCTTAATATTCTGAGTCATGCCACTGAACAGAATTGTTTTCAATAACTTTCTAGAATGCCCAAGTAAGTCCTTCAAAATTATGTTCAACTGTCAATTTGTCAGAACTTAGAAGTGTCACGTGCCACTCAACTAAATTATTTACAGTAAGTTACAAGAATTTCATAGCAGCTCATCACCTGAGTAGTTGATGCTAAGTGTCAGTTTGCCCAGATGTATCCCAAAGCTTTCTATTATGACTAGATGTTGAATTCTTACATCTTATATGGAGCTCATATATGTATTTTGGGCAGGCTTTAATGTGGAGACTGTGGAATACAAGAACATCAGCTTTACAGTGTGGGATGTTGGGGGTCAGGACAAGGTAAGGAGTAAATGTCTTTGTTTTGAGTTTTACTGATTCTGTGTCTGTCTGTTTTGAAGGGGTAGAGCCATAGGACAAGTCCTTTTAGCCATTTCATTAGGATTTAACCCTAGTCCCCAACTTCGTTGGTTCTTGGATTATATCATCATTTATCAAATTGAGCTGAAGTACAATATTAATGCAATACCCTTTACCCTATTTGTTTTTTTGGTTACATTAGCTCCAGTCACTCACTTGTATATGGAAAAGCCATCGAAGTTAAAAATATTTGCAGGGTTTGTTGGTCTTTGGTGGCATCCTCTTATTGACGTCAGGTCATTATGAATTCTAGTGTATGTATGCATCTTGTTGCAAGGTTTGGACAAAGTCACATTTCTCATTAGTAATTGCTGGCATATGAACTTGAAGCTATGTCATGGTTTTTGACCAACTATTATCAGCTAGTCTGAAGTTTAGTTGTATAAATGATTCATGAATATACTATTAAAAATGTAATTAACCAATGTATTTTCTTACATGATTGTAGTCTTACTAAAATCTACTAATCAGTGATTCACTTTCATTGATATTATTCATTCTGCTTAAGGAGGACGGACACTTATTCAATTCTTTGTATCCACACCTAACATAGTCATAATTTAGATTTGATTGAGCACTCCATCATCGAGGTTTTATCTCAGTTGAAGAGGGAAAACTGTCCATGTTGTCGCTCTATAAGTTTGTCCTTTCTGCAACTTGTGGAAATGTGTTTTATGTGGTCTTTTTGTGCATAAGTTTCATTCTAAATTGGTCTATCTTAAGGGAACCTCAAGATTTCATTCAGTCATTGGGTACCTGCCAATCATCTTATCCTTCTTTCTGGATTATCTCAACTAGATTGTGTTTTCCTTATCGAGATCCATGTCCAAATGATTGTAATGAATTTGCATTGCTGTAGCTTGTCCAGCAGTTTTTATACAAAAAGAGAATTTGACCCGGTAGTTTCTTTTGGAACAAATCACTTCCTCTCAAGTTTATGATTAAATCGAAATGACCCAAAAGTTCTTATGCAATATTATAGAATACTGCATGGAGTATTATAGAAATACTGCATGCAGTATTATATTCACTCATATGTGGATATAATACTGCATGCAGTATTATAGAAGTAATATAACATGTCAGTTGAAATAATACAACACGTGGAGGAACTTCTCGGGCATTATGATACTTTTTTAGAACTTCTCGGTCACCCTCCCTACAAAAATAATGTTGTTCTGGTCTTTGTCCTTTCTCAAGTGTTAGCGGCAGGTGCCTATTGGTAGCTATCATGTTTTAACTGGAATACTCCTAAATTTGATACAGGAAAGTCCTGAGGTTTCTCACAAGTCAATCCTTCATTAGATGTAATTTTAATGTGAATAAACGTTTCAACTTCAAAGGCATGAATGTTTTAACTGAAATACTCCTAAATTTGATACAGGAAAGTCATGAGGTTTCTCACAAGTCAATCCTTCATTAGATGTAATTTTAATGTGAATAAACGTATAAACTTCAAAGACATGAATGTGAGGAAGTGCAACCATGTGATGTTCGGTAGCTGCATGGATATGCTTATGTTTGACAGTCTGGTTGAGTATAATTCTCAACCAGCTGCACCACATAGAGGGTTCATAGGTCGATGGTTCGTGGTTATTTTTTGCAGATATTTAGTTACATATTCCTTATATGCTGTAAACTCTGTGTGTGGGGGGGGGGGATTATGAAACAATTTGATTTGGTGTGTCTTTTCAAACATTAGCTAGATTCTATAAATATGCTGTTGAAGTGGAGCCAAAAAGTGGGGGCATGAATAATTTTGGGGCACTCCACAATATACTTTACATTGACATGCAATTCATGAAAATTTGCCTGCTTTGTTTTGTGTTCTACCTTTTGAAGTTTATTGGATTAATGGAGTCTTTAATTTGAGCTGTATCCAGATCCGACCTTTGTGGAGGCACTACTTCCAAAACACACAAGGACTTATCTTTGTGGTTGACAGCAATGATCGTGACCGTGTAGTCGAGGCTAGAGATGAGCTACACAGGATGCTGAATGAGGTACTGGAATCTACTAAGATGTCAGAACTGTATATTTATACATTTACATAGTAAGGGACTGGAAGTATTATTTTTTCTTGACGTAAACTGAAGCAGCAACTAATTCAAGTCAATCATGTTTGTGTACAGGATGAATTGAGAGATGCTGTGTTGCTTGTGTTTGCAAACAAACAAGATCTTCCAAATGCTATGAATGCTGCTGAGATCACTGATAAGCTCGGTCTCCATTCTCTTCGACAGAGGCACTGGTAATCTTCCATATATATATATATATATATATATATATATATATATATATATACCCTCCCTCTCTCTCATTCATTTCCATTTACAAATGATGACATTTCATTGCTTTCAGGTACATCCAGAGTACATGTGCCACTTCTGGAGAGGGTCTATACGAGGGACTTGATTGGCTCTCAAACAACATTGCTAACAAGGTAACAGTTATTCCAATCTACACCAGTTGTAGAATTACAATAAAGATAGAAGAACTGTAAATTAACATCATTTACCATAATTTTATACTATTAAAACTGAATTTCAAAAATTAAAGGACCCAAATACTCTCTTGGCTCCAAAACTCAACTATAGTTCAAGCAGACTCACAATAATTGATTTTTATATGCTAGTCGATTTGGGTACCACCCCAACTTGACGAGCGTAATATTTATCAAAATGTTTGATGTTCTCAATTGAACTGGGTCCGGTTTAAGTGGCTTGTACTCCCTCCATCTCTAGCATGTGTGTTGTCATTTGTGCAGTTTTTCAAACAAGTTACGGGACGTTGATGTTTAAGCAATTTTACCAGCATAAGTAATATACACCCTTAATGGTCACATGATATTGTTGCAAGCACAAATTAGGGCAAAATGCTTGACAAAGGAAATATACAATAAAGTGAAAACTCATTTAAGAATGATTATGGAGTAGGAATATAATCATTTCTAACCTTATTTTTATTTTGGTTTTATTTCAGGCTTAGTGGACTACTATGATTCTGGGATATGCTATAGGTTTCATGGCAATTACTATTTTTATCGATGCTTTTGGTGTTTTGAGTTTTCGAGTTCTTACTCCTGTGACGAGGAGAGATGCTTTCTGTTGACATTACTCTTCTTGTAACTTTTACTTTCCGAATTTGATTTGCGTAACAATATTTACAGCAAAACATATAGAATATGTGGGTATTTGGTGAAATTGTGTAATTTAATGTGCATCCTTCTGTTATCAAGACATTTTTTGATATTATTTTCTTGTTCTGGATTCGTTTTGATACAAAGTTGATGAGAAGTAGGTGGGACTATGCTGATTTGTATTTGGTTGACCCAGATTTAGCAGTTGAAGTTTTACAATTATTATTTCTCATTCTTCTAACACGTTTTATGTTGGCTGAAAACCTAAGCTGGATCATATTAAGAACTGAAATTACTAGGAATGTGAGAAGGGTATGGTGAAAAAAGTTGCATGGTGTAATGGGGGATCTGGGGCATTGATGTAAGAGGGGTTTGGGTCAGTGTCAGTGCAATCGGATTGGATGATGTATGACGTAATGAGGGATCAGAGGCCAGATTATGGTGTATGACGTAATGAGGATCAGAGGCCAGGCCAGTATGCAATCGGACAATGTATGATGTGATCGAACGTTGTATGACGTAAGATTATGATGTATGACGTAATGAGGATTATAGGCCAGACCAGTATGCAATCGGACAATGTATGATGTGATCGAATGTTGTATGACGTAAAGAGAGATTCGAGACCAGTACATTCGAATTGCATATTAGTCTGACTTGGACTATATTGCACCCATCTTACCCGTTTCCGATCTCGATGGTCCAAGTACAACAAGAAAATGCATTTCTTTATCGTAGTGGACTTGGAACTTTTGCAGCAATTAATTTTGTATAAAAGTTACAATGTTCTTCGATAAAATTTTGTTGTAGCAAAATAGAGATATATGACCCAAATCCAAATAGAGGATTGCAATAATAAATAAATTGGCGGATGGTGCAGTAGCAAAATAGCAATAATAAAATGGTTGAGTAAACTTCCGAACTAGACAGACCTGTTCCAATTTCCAAATAGAAATGGAAATGGAAACCCTCCTTGTTAAGTTAGGTTGACTTGTCCTAAAACAGCTGATTGGTCGAATGACACTATCCCCTCATTGCTTTCACCAATATTTAAACCTTCAGTCTCTCCCCCCAAATTCAAAAAAAAGATGGGGTTGTCTTTGACCAAGCTTTTCAGCCAATTGTTTGCAAAGAGAGAAATACGTATTCTAATGGTAGGTCTGGATGCTGCTGGTAAAACTACCATTCTTTATAAGCTCAAGCTAGGGGAAATTGTAACCACTATTCCTACTATTGGTATTTTTCCTCTTTTTGTTTTTTTTTATTATTTTATTCATGTATTTTTATCTACTCTCTCCGTCCGGCCCACCTCAAATTGTACTACTATAATCGTAAAGTAGGAGAGAAAATGAGCGAATATTCTTTGCCATTTTGGATAGTTCGATTTGAGATGAGACGGAGCAAAAGGAAAATAAGTCTGGTTTGATTGAGGTGAGACGGAGTGAGTATATGGGATTAACACACATTTATATACACGTTGAACAGGGTTTAATGTGGAGACAGTTGAATACAACAACATCAGCTTTACTGTATGGGATATTGGTGGTCAGGACAAGGTCCGTGCTTTGTGGAGGTACTACTTCCAAAACACACAAGGGATTATCTTTGTCGTTGACAGCATTGATCGTGACCGTCTTGTTGAGGCTAGAGATGAGCTACACAAGATTCTTAACGAGGTATGCATAATTTTTCTAGTTGATAACTTGTACTATTTTGGTGTGAAATTTTCTGCATGATAACCTTGTGTTTCTAGGACGTATTAAGAGATGCCGTGCTGCTTGTGTTTGCAAACAAGCAAGATCTTCCTAATGCAATGAATGCTGCTGACATCACTGATAAGCTTGGTTTGCATTCTCTCCGCCAACGACAATGGTAATTTGGCCCCACACTCTGATGCCTCTCTTCTCTCCCTCTTCACATACTTACAAACAACAATTTGTTATATGCTCAACAGGTACATCCAGAGCACATGTGCTACATCTGGGGAAGGTCTATACGAAGGACTCAATTGGCTTTCAAACAACATCGCTAACAAGGTAAGGCAACGGTTAAGGAGCCGTTTGATAACATGATTAAACACTAGAATACCAAAAACGAAGATTATTAGTACATGGATAAATAATCATATCCTTAATTGTCTTGCTACCAAACGAGCCATAATTGTTTATGTTTTTGGCCGGCATAGGTAAGATTATACACATGATTATTGAGTTTAACAGTGATATTGTTGAAGTGGAACCAAAATGTCCGTGGACCGTGGTACCTAATGTTTACTCGCATATCAGACCCTTCACGAACCTCAAAAATGATAGTCGCCTCGTGCACATAAGCCGATTTAATGTTTAGTTCAAAGTACGTACTTATGGCTCATTTGCTAACTTATTGTTTCTTCTTTGTTGAATTACAGGCTTAGTGGACTGCATTTCTGAGGCAGTTAGCTTTCTCAAAATGCTTTTGGTGTTTCGGTTTTCGACTTTCTGATATCGAGAATGGGGGTTCTGTTGCAGAACTTGTTGCTTTTATCTTCCAGATTTGCTTTGCGTAGAATCCGTTTTGTACTTTTATTTTGTATAATTTGTGCCCATAGTGGTATTTAATTGCAATAAACTTTCTCTTGAATTGGTTACATTCTTGTATTAGTTTAGCCCTTTTCTAGCAATTCCAGAAATTTTAACTTTCATCCATTTCTGTTCTCTCCCAATTGTCGTTGAAGCTGTTAACTCTGTCCAGACTGTCCTTCATGTTTATATCTGATCTCTACAAGTGTTTGTTGGGTTGTGGAGTCAAAACCGGGCAGAAAGGAGTTGGAGCTGCGAACAGAGGAGTTGGATCGTGCTAGAATTGAACGAGACAGAAAACGAAAATCTGGAAAGCATGTGGCCGCATGGTCCGACCACACGATTTCCAGAGAGGCAGCTACCGAGGACATTTGGCAGCTGCTTTCAGAAATTTTAGTTCCATTTCATTTTATCTATCGAGCATAATTTCCTTCTGTTATCATATGAATTGCTATAGCCGGATCAGAGTACATTACTTTTAAGGGATCTATTTGATTATTACTTGCGGTCCAGCATAATATCAAGAACGGCAAGTACAATATCGATATCCCAGATCATCTTCTGGCTATAATTTTCTATCGGTGATGTCTGACTTGGTGGCTTCAAGAACCTGGTCTCACACTTAATAGTCATCTTCATCGCATCATTTGCCCATCTAACAATCCCCTTATAGTCCTTTGCATCGTCAAACAATCTGTATGCCATTGACAGCTTTCCTAAAGCAACAATATAATCTTCTAAGCAGTCTGCCAGACGAGATTTGGTTGTGGGGTGGTCCGTCTCATTGTTTTGAAGTTGGTTGACTACGTATTTGTTCTCTCTTGCTTGTGAGATTGCTGTCAGAACGGAAAAGATGGCAAGCTCATTAATATTAGCCTTTGGGGTTCTTGGATTGGTATCGAAAATGCTTCTGCAGTAGTCATAGTTTAGTGTGTCAGTACATATCCTATGGAGGATTTTGTCAGAAACGGACGATACTGGATGGAATACGAAGTGGGAGAAGATGAAGACTGAGAGGATGATATTCGCGTAAATGCACATCATTTCGTTGAATGTGAAGAGAAAATGTTTGGATTTATAGTTGAGATGGTTTGAATTTGAGACGTAAATATTGCTTGGATGATCACGCAGAGCGTGTGTGTAGGTTGTTGGCCATCATTCATTGAGAGGTGGAATGGAAGAATTGTGCAAGAACTGTAGTTTGTTTTGTTCGGCCATTTTAAGCTTTCCTGCGCATATTTTCATGGAGATGCAAATACGGTTAGGGAACTTAAGATTTGATGCGATTACGAAAAATGGAGTTGGGCCCGAATAAGGAGTTAGGCTCAACAGGTACAAATGGGTCAAATACGTTTAGAATGGGTTTTAAAGTAGGTTCAGGTTGGTGAGGCGGCATGGTGGTAAGGCGACATCCGTGTGTCGACGTGTGAGAGTAAGGTCAAGCGGGATATAGACCTTGGGGAATTGTAATTCTAAAACGTCGTGGCCGATGGCGAGAACCTTGCTGATGAGGAGGTTGGAACTGGCGGCATTTTGAGTATTGCCGCCTATCCTTCAATTGTCGCCGGCGGCTTGTGTAGAAGGTAATCCCGCGCGACATTGGCCAGCCAGTTGGACCCACCTATCAACCATCAACCTTAGGGTGATTTGACAAGGTGAATAGGAAAATTTCACTAATTTTGAAGTTGGTTGAGGACCTTTGGTGGATGGTTGACATGTGTCCCCCCATGTGCAAGGCACATGGGGGCTTGGTAGTATAAAACATGAGGAATAGTGCCATTTCAAGGGGTACGTACTCTCTCTACTCTCTAAGCTCTCTCTCTCTAGAAAATCTCCATTGTTGTTTATCAGTTCAGACATAAATCTTACTCTCATACCGAAGGGGTTTTGCCGGAACCACCCCCGGCCTAGTTGACGTGTTTGCATGTGTGTAGGTGACCTAGCGAATGAGGAACAACTGGAGTATCTTTATTTTCAGTTCCTGTACAACCAAATTTGTTTTGCAACATCAAGATGTTTGCTTTTAGTTATAAATATGATACTCCCTTCCTTGCATTATTTTAAGATTCAAAAAATAGATTAAATGATAATTATTGTTAGTATAACATATGCATGCAGCTGATAACGATAAATAAAGAAATAATAAAAAAAATTCATTTTTGAATTTTGAATCTCAAGATGAAACGCTATTTTGGAAATTTTTGAACCGGGAAGGAAGAAAGATATACTCCCTCCATCCCAGGAAATGGTTCATCATTTTTGGCGCGACACGCAAATTAAGAAAATACTCCCTCCGTCCCGCTAATATCCGCACTAACACTGTTTGCGCGGGAATTAAGGAATATGATATTTTAATAAAATGTTGTGAGTGTAAAAGTAAAGTAGGAGAGAGAATGAGTGGAGGGTGTAATAAATTATAATGGTGTTGTGAGTATTAAAATAATGTAGGAGAGAGAATGAGTGGGGTTGGGTGAATATTTTATTAATATAAAGTTTCCTTTTTGGGAGTGCGGATATTAGCGGGACGCCCAAAAAGAAAAGTGTGCGGATATTAGCGGGACGGAGGGAGTAGGTGTGAAGAAAAAATGTTGTGAGTGTAATTTGAAAATAGGAGAGAGAATTAGTGGAGGAAATAGTAAATTTAAAAAGTGTTGTGAGTATAATAGTGAATTAGGAGAGAGAATGAGTGGAGGAAATAGTTAGTGGGTATAATAGAATATTAATAAATTTTTTTCATTTTAGGAAAGGTGAAGCTTCAAACGAGACACCATTTTGAGTAAAAGATGAAGCATTTTATGGGAGTATTTATATAACAGAAAATTTTGGGGGAAACTAGTTTCTCCAAATATTATAAAAAGTCTTGTTTTTTATTTTAAAAAAAATTGTACGCGCCTTTATTTCGATTTTTAAAACAAGACTTTTTATAATGTTAGGGAGAAACTAGTTTCCCCCAAAACCTACTCTTTATATAATAATGATCTGGTTCAAAACGGTGTTCAAAATTTTCAAAATTGGGACCGAACTAATATGTCCGGACGGTTCCAAAAAAAAATGTTGAACAAACCTAACATAGTAAACGTTGTTTGAGTTAGGATTTGGTAAAGAGCTAAGGACCCTAAGGCCCACTTTCCAAACCAATATCCCATTTTAACCCATTTGAGATTAAAATCCCAAATAAATCCAATGGCCCATAATGAGATAACGGAGTAAACAGAGAACGTTACCTAAAATCACTCCGTCTCCGTGATTTCTGGTACTCAAGTCGTAATCCAAACATCAATTCCGATCAAAATCAAACACAAATCCACGCGAGGGAGGTCATCGGCGAAGAGATTGAAGATCGCCTCTGATCCGTTCTAGATTGAAGAGATTGAAGATCGCCTCAATTCCGATTTTGTAAGGTATGCTTTCAATTTTTTTTTTTAATTGTAATTCATTTTTGACAGTTGTAAGTACCCAAATCCGGATCGTCCAAATCCGACAGAAAGTTAACCGAAATCCGTTAACTGGCCCGCTCCAGGTTAACCGGAACTCGTTAAACTCCCCGTTGCCGTGCCAACGAGACGTCCCGGGACTGCCCCGTGCATCCCGACGTCGAACCGTACTTAACACGTGTCATCACACGTAAAAGTACGTCTTTCCCGGAAAAACGCACTTTTCGGCACTTTTCGGAGGCATTTCGGACATTTTCCGGATGTTATTTTAAAAAACGGACAAAACCGGGACCGGGAAACGAACTCCCACATGGCTGGTGACTCAGAGGGCACGTGGCAGCCATGCCACCTCCCTCTAGTCACTCTTCAATCACAAATCAAGGCCAAAAGACCAAAATACCCCTGATTTGCAAGCCAAGTCCGGCCGGACTCCCTGTGCACATTTTCTGAAATTGCCAGCAAGTCCTTCAAATTCTCAAAATACCACAAAACTCCCTGGATTTAGGCAAAGTCCGTCCGGACTCCTACTGCATTTTTCACCTATAAATAGAAATGGCTGTCAAAGCCAAAAAAGAGAGTTTTTTTACACCAAAAATTCACCATCCTCACGGCCCAAACTGGTTTACACCCCTTTCGAGCTCCCGTCCTGTCTCGATTCATGTGAAACCTTCGTATTTCGATCAAATACGCCCCTTACTACTTCGAAACAACCTTTCGAACTACTTTCCGTGTTCCGTACACACCTTCCGAGCCAAAGGAGTCGACCCTAGCCATATGTATAACTCCCTCTCTCTAAATCTCTCATTCCGTCTCGATTTACGCGCCAGTCGCTATAACCGTTTCGAACAACATTATCACAATGTAGACGCCTCCGTCTAACGGGGTCCGATACGTTTTAGCCCCTCGATCCTCTTCTCTTTCCGTAAGAGAAGTAATCACGGGTTAAAACGGCATTCCGACCCCGTTCCGTTTACTTTCTGTCATTTACCAATTCCGGATCGATCGATCCGTTGATCGTCATTCAATTTCTGTCATTTACAAATCCGAGCCGATTGGCCTCGTTGATCGTCATTTACAAATTCGAGCCGATTGGCCTCGTTGATCGTCATTTACAATTTCTGATCGTTTGATTCCGTTGATACCGCACTTTAAATACTGTCATTTACAAAGTCCGACCCGTTTGGATCGTGATAGTATTTACTTTTCAAAGTCCGAGTCGCAACCCGATTCGTTGATCGCATATCATTTAATACGCATTTTTCCCGTAAAAATCGTTAACAATGTAATGCCCGGTTCAAAACCGGAGTTCGTCCGTCGAACTCTCTTTCAAAAACGCGCGACATGACGTTTGGCCTCCAAACGCTCATCTTCAAACTAAAAGCCGCCATTTGACACTCAAAATCATTTAATACGCATTTTTCCCGTAAAAATCGTTAACAATGACTCGCTCGGTTCAAAACCGGAGTTCGTCCGTCGAACTTTCTTTCAAAACGCTCAAAATCGACGTTTGCCACGCGAACGCTCATTTCAACTCAAAATCGACGTTTGCCACGCGAACGCTCTTTTCAACTCAAAATCGACGTTTGCCACGCGAACGCTCTTTTCAACTCAAAATCGACGTTTGCCACGCAAACGCTCATTTCAACTCAAAACCGACGTTTGTCATTCAAACGCTCGTCTTTTCAAACAAAGTCACCTAATCAACGTTTGACATTCAAACCAAGATTAAGCTTGTCATTCAAGCCCCCATTTCAAAACACACACACACACGTTTTTCGAGAAAGGTAGAAAGACTCGTCATGTGAGGCGTTTCGGGCGATCTCGTAATACTCTACCCGAAACGTAACGTGACCTCCGAACCTAACAATCTCTGGTACAAAAAAAGCTTTTTACTCGTTTTTGCTGCCAATAAAAATGATCCCCATTTTCAAAGCCTTTTCCTAAGTTTTTGCTACCAATAAAAACGACACCATTTTCAATAGCCGTTTCTCAACGTTTGGGCTCAAAATACAAAAACCGCGTGGCGACTCCTCATTTTTCCTTCCCATGAAGCGAGGTCTTAGACACCAACCCCCCGCGAAAGACAACAGAGTTTCGCGCCCCGCGCGAAATCCCGGGTAATTTCAACAGTGTTCATCAATAGATAGTAGATGTTGTTGCTGAATTAGGTTATAAATTTTGTTTAACAAATTTTTGAATAAAAAAATTATTTCATTCCCCTTTCAAACCTAAATTGAATTTTGACCTTGTTTATGAAATATGAGAAAGGGACTTTATCAAGTCTTATAGACAGTGTTATAGGTCCTGGCATTGTGTGAAAAAATTTGTTTCGAGACACTTGAAAGGTCCGATAGCAAATGGTATCGGACCTTTCAAAGGCATTTTGATTGTGTTTGTTAATGTCTTATGTGATCTGTAACAGGTCTTATAACAATTGATATAGGATCTGATATAGTGTTTATATGATTCTGAGTTTACATGTTTAATTTAGTTTTAGATTATTTATGTGGCAATTGGTAGAGGACCTGTTCCAGGTCCTATACCATTTGTTATAGGACCTGTTCCAGGTCCTATACCTGCTCTATTTTGCTTTTTGATTTGGATTTGTCTTGATCCAGTAACAATTGTTATATAAAATAATGTATACATGAATTGTCCTTTAACATGCTTCATTTTGTTTCCGAATATGTATGTTGCATATGACCTGTTCCAGGTCCTATATCCTTTGTTATAGGACCTGTTATAGTGTGCATTTGTTTGGAGATGATTTGATTCAGTTTGATTGTTTGATGATGTGGTATATGACTTGTAATATGTCCTATACACCTTGCTAAAGGATATGTTGTAGTGTGCATATGATTTTGAATCAAATTTCTTGATTACATTTTTTATTATTACTATGACAGAGGACCTGTTCCAGGTCCTATAACCTTTGATATAGGACCTGCTCTATTTTGCTTTTTGATTTGGATGTGCCTTGATCCAGTAACATTTGTTATATAAAATGATTTATATCATTATATATGAATTGTCCTTGTTTGTGGCTTATGTTTTATTTTTTGTTTTTTTATGAAAATGTGGAAAACTACGATGTCTGCAGATAAGAGAATGAACCGTATGCAGACAGGAAAATCAATTGAAGATGAAACAGTTAAATCAGCAGATGTTACACTGTCTCAAGATAAGAGAATCGTACGTTACTCACCAAAGAAAACAACAGAAGCAAAAAAAACAAAAGCAAAAGGAACAACTAAAAGTGCAAAGGGACTCACCTAGATCCCTTGTTTCAGATCTAACCTCCATTCTATATCATCTATCCTGACAGAGGTTGATTTAAGGGAATCTCATTTAAACAGGTTGAAGATATCACCTTTCTTCAACCTATTCAATTCTATAAACTCAAACAAAGATGTTAACTTGAGGAAGATGGACTCAACAATAGAAGATTTGATCAGATGCTACAAGCCAAAGGAAAAGAAATTTTCTTGGGCAAAGTTTTGGTTGGGTTGAGTGCAAGCGATGTAACATCTATATTTGGTGTTGTTTCTGGAAGTGAATTGATAGATATGAAGAAAAAAAAGGGATAGGCACTCACTTGGGATAGTTGAGAGGCTATTCCCAAACTGTAAAGCAAATGAAATAACCATGAAAAAAGTGAAGGAAAACTTGAGAAGGCTGGTCAGTAGTGATAGAGAAGTTGATGTAGGAGACGTTGTGAGATTGCTGAATCTCATAGCATTGGGATCTGTTTTCTTTGCTTCAAAGGGTGAGGTAATGTCTCCGGGGTTTTATATTATGTGGATGATTTGGAAAGAATGAAGAGCTATGATTGGTCAAGCGCGATTGTAGATAACTTGCTTCGAGTCTCTAGATGAGAAATATAAATCACCGATCCTCGTTGTTGGATGTGTATCAATCTTACCGGTAATATCATTTTAAATTTATATCTCTAATTTTATTTTAGTTACTATTATTTACTATAATTAAAATTATATATGACTGATCATATTTGTCTTTATTTTGTAAATGTAGTATTGGTTTAACGAGCACACAAAGGTGATCAATGCAACAAGAAACTTGCTTCCAAGGTGTATGAAGTGGGAAGTATCAAAGAAAATTGCCAATTTCAAGGATTTTATCAAAAACTTGAGAAGTGATCAGGTATAAAACACGTTGACGATGTTATGTAATAAATTGTTTAGTATTCTCATATCCTATACCAGTTGCAATAGGACAATTCATAGTGTTGATATCAGTTGATATAGGACCTGCTCTATTTTGCATTGAATGGTCCTATATCAACTGATATAGACCATTCAATGTCTTATAGAATTGGTATATATTTTTTTTGAGGTCCTATATCACTTGATATATGACCATTCAATGGTTTTTTAGCTGCGAATATGAGTTTGTTAAGTCCTATACCAGTTGATATAGGACCCTTCATAGTGTTGTCATGTCCTATACCATTTGCTATACCATTTGCTATAGGACCATTGAATTGTTTATATTATGTTCTCAGGTCCTATAGCATTTGCTATATGACCATTCAAAGGTGTTATAGCAAATGTATGGGGTGTTAGTAGTTCTTATAATACATGTATTCATTTCTTATATCACTTGTTATCGTTAAATATATTCATTCGATATAATAATTTTATCATAGGTTCAAGTTGAAGAGCTCGCATTGACAGATGAAGAGAAGGTGTTGTTGATGGAGAAACCAAATGAGGATGGAAAAGATGATGATTTTGAAATGTCAGTGGAAAAACACAGTGCGAAAAAGGATTGGGGGAGGGGATGAAGGAGGAGGCACGAATCTTCAAGATTTAGTAGATAATTTTGAATTAATGTTGGGGACCAATCTGACACCTACTGATAAAGGTCAGGGGAGTGAGACAAATGAATTGATTGAGTTGAGGAGTGAAAATGAAAGTTTGAAGCTGGAAAAAGCTAAGTTGCTGGAAAAGATTAAGGAGTACGAACTGAAAACAAACAACGCGATTGAAGAGGGACATGTTTTTTTGGCTGCTGAGGTTGAGATGAGGAGAACTTTTGACAACGCGCTTAAAGAAAAGGACAGAGAGATTGAGAAACTTAAAAGTTTGCAAGAGGAGAGAGACAGAGAAATAAAAATTTTGGAGGAAAAATTGGCTGAAAAGGATAAATGACAGTTTGCAAAAGAAACCAAAAGGCGATGAAGAAAAGTGGTATGGACATTGTGGGCGTGGGGATCAGGACAAGAAAATTGATACTATGGGCTCAATGGAAAGAAGAGTAAAGGAAAGAGGGGATAAGAGGAAGAGGAAGGTGGATCCTGATTACACGTACGACGGAAAGAAGAGAAGGCCACATGTTTCAAACATAGAGGGAAAGAAGAAAAAAGAAAAAGAAGAATTGGTTGGGAGTAAAATTGTTTTAGATGTTGATGAATTGGAAGACAGAAGTGTTTTCTTACCAACATTTAATGAGAACTTTAGTCTCACAACCAAGTCAATGGATGATGAAACAAAGAGAAAATTTACAGAGTAATGCGGAAGACTCGCACGTCCGTAAGTACCACTTTTATTAAAAATTGTTTTCATTTATTAAAAATTTTGATGATAATAGAAATGTATTTTTTTTGTGTTTTTAGTGATAGTGTATGGTACATTTCGGGATTGCATGTGGCGATGTGGCAACTGTGGGAATTGGCTCATGATATGATGACCGAAGCTGCGGTACAAACATTTTTTATCCCTAAACTATTTTGCATGAATGCTCTATTTTTGCTTTTTGATTTGGATGTGCCTTGTTTGCTTTTTGATTATAAAATTTTCTATATGACCTGTTCTACTGTTAATATGCTTCTGAGTTAACATGCTTCATTTTGTTTGCAATTATTTATGTGACATAGGACCTGTTCCAGGTCCTATAACATATGCTATAGGACCTGTTATAGTGTGCATTTGATTTGGAGATGATTTGATTCAGTTTGATTGTTTGATGATGTGGTATATGACTTGTAATAGGTCCTATAACCTTTGCTATAAGACCTGCTCTTTTTTGCTTTTTGATTTGGATGTGCATTGATATAGGTCCTATAACCTTTGCTATAAGACCTGAACAAGTATTGATCCAGTAACAATTGTTGTATTATTAATGGAATTTTAGGTGATGGATGCTTATCTAAACATTTTGAGGGACAAATACAAGGAACTCCCCCCTCCATCTGGTGGACGCCAAAGGTCAAAAGTTAATTTTGTCTCAAGTTTTGCTACCGTAAGTCTTATTTATTGATTTAAAAGATACTTACGCCTCACATTTTTTTTATTCAAGTTAATTATCAGCTTTATGCTTACATTTAAAATTTATTTGTTTCAAGAAATGGTTGAAGGACAAGAACTCAGAAGAAATACAAAGAGGAATAAACAATGTCATCAAACAATTTGCGGATGATGAAACAATTTTTATATTGTTTCCAATTCACTCTTCAAGGAATGATCGTGGTGTCAGGTGTAACGATCATTGAACATTGCTAGTGCTTGACACCGAAAATGGGGAGTACAAATTTTACAACTCCATGAAGAAGATAAAAGGAAAAGACCACTACGCAACACACGGAAAACTAATGGTAATATTTTATATATGAGCTGTAATATGTTGGGTATAATGTTACAAGGACATATAGCAACTGCTATAGGACCTTTAAAATGCTTTATAGCTTTGTATATGACGGTGCCAGGTCCTATACCAGCGCTATAGGACCATTCAAAATTCTATTTTTAAATTTTTTGAATTCTGATAACCTGTTGTTTGATTTCACGTATAATAATCGATTGCTTTTTTCTATTTCAGTTTGATCATGTCAGGGCACTGTACAAACGAATAGAGGAGACTCAAAAGGACGTGGATACTTTCATAGATTTGAAACGCGGAGACATTCCACAACAGCGAGATGATAGTTTGGATTGTGGAATAATCGTCCTAATGGAAGCAGAGGAGATGTTTGATAAAGGAGTTATTAGCAAGACATATGAAGACGATGCTGTCTCGAAGTATAGGGGGAAAATGATACATGACATTTTAGCAAGTCCACATTGTCCTCATCATTAATAAATTAAACATCTTAGTTTCTTTTTGGATTGAATGATAAAAATTGATGGTTGTTGAACAGTTTAGTTTTATATTTGATATATGTTGGTTAAATATATTCCAAATATTTTTAAGGTCTCATAGTGGGTTTTCTTTATTAATTCTTTATTGAGCTCTGGTGCAAGTGGGCGGTCGCCCATGAGGGGTGTGGGCGGTCGCCCATCACGACAGCAACTTCTTTCTTCAGCAAACATCACATGGGCGGTCGCCCATCTTAACATGTGCGGTCGCCCACTCCAACAGCGGTTTAAATGCTTGGTAATCTCTAGCTTGGGCGGTCGCCCACCTTGCCCTGGGCGGTCGCCCATGACGACAGTGGCTTCATGACTTTGATGCTCTCCAGATTGAACTGCATCAATTGTCCTATAGCAAATGATATAGGACCTTTCAAAGGCATTATTGCTTGGTATATGATGTTGGGAGGTCCTATAGCAATTGCTATACGACCAATTAAAGGACTAATAGCTATGTATATGATGTTGGCAGGTCCTATAGCAATTGCTATAGAACCAAATAAAGGGCTTATAGAGATTTGTATGATGTTGGCATGTCCTATAACAATTGGTATAGGACCTTTCAAAGACATTATTGCTTGGTATATGATGTTGAGAGGTCCTATACCAATTGCTATAAGACCAATTAAAGTGCTAATAGCTATTTATATGATGTTGGCAGGTCCTATAGCAACTATAGGACCAAATAAAGGGCTTATAGAGTTTTGTATGATGTTGGCATGTCCTATAACAATTGGTATAGGACCAATTAGAGGATTGTTACTACAGTAATAAGTCTGATACATTTCCTTCATACGTAGGTAGAAAAAAAAACAATTAAAAACAAATATTTTAGGATATCGACAAAATCAATTAACCAAAATTCTGAAATTAAAATGATTGTATAACATTGTAATGAACACGTGTGTAATGTCAAATAGGACGTTTAAAGAATTAAATTGATAATTATTTGAATAAGAAAACAATGACTCAACTAAAAGTAATTTGCAATGGCTCCTTGCATGATCTTTTATTGTGATAACCTTCTTTTCCGCATCGACGACATTTCATCTTCCTCTTTGTACATCCTCCTCTAGAAATGTAGCGATTTTTCCTTGGCCTACCGGGGGGGCGTTTTGTTTCAGGAGGAAGAACCACGGATTCGCCATCAACTACATGAGGACATAATGTAGAAATAGCTGGAATTGACAGAGCATAAGATTCCCTGTAATTCCTTACCTTGAAATAATCTTGAATGAAAGAAGAAGAATTGTTCTTAAACCTGCTGAAGATGGATATGGAATGAACACACGGAAATCCATTCTGCTGCCACATCCCACATGAACATGTGTATTCCTGTATGTTGACAACCATAGAAGGATCTGAATGAACTTCAAATACATATTCATCGCAAGCATGAATGATCCATGACCTTCCTTTGTCTACACATTCCAAGTATACCTTCTGGATGGATGGACACAACACATTTGCCCATGAATTTGAGTCTTGTTTACGTCTGCACATTCTTGACATAATCTTCAAACGTATACTGTCTATCAACTCTACAACAGGGAGAGATTTATACTCCTTTATCATAGAATTAAATGACTCAGCCGCATTTGAGTACAATTCTCCATAACGATTACCTCCAAAATAAGCAGCTGCATAGTTTTCTTTCGAAAGATTGTTGAAAAACTCAGACACCTTCGTACCACCCTCATTTATGATTTCGTCCAGAAGAATCTGAAAGTGCTCAGGTGTTGGAGCTTTTGAAAGCTTAGAAAATTTGTGAAGAATATTGGACCGCACCTCCTTCGATAACCCACCAACTTTATTTCTTAGGTTGTTTTTTAAATGGAACATGCAGAATGAATGGTGTGAAAACGGCATAACCTCATGAACCGCATTAATGATACCCTGATGACGATCCGAAACAAATGTCACTCCTCGCTCAGTTATGTAAGGACGGAGATTTTGGAGAAACCACGTCCAATTTTCAGTATCCTCCGATCCAACCACAGCAAAAGCAACATGGAATAGTCCTACAACCAAAACAATTTATAAAAAATTAATTTAGCATCATAAGATATGAATAAAAATAAAAACCAATATACAAAATGTTAAAACATAAATAAGTTGTCTCATATCACATGGACTAAGACATTTGATTGGTCATATAGCAAGTGGTAAAGGACCTGAAAACATCATAAACACAGCTAAAAAGACATTTGAATTGTCCTTTAGCAAATAATATAGGACACATAGCGTAATATATAAAACTATAAGACCTTTAAATGGTCTTATAGCAAATGGTATATGACACGGCACTTCATATATAAAGCTATAAGATCTTTGAATGGTCTTATAGCAATTGGTATAGGACACTTAACTTCATATAAAAAGCTATCTGACCATTGAATGGTCCTATATCAAGTAGTATAGGTACTCACACAATCATATACATATGTTATAAGACCTCTGAATGAACCTATATCAATTGGTATAGGACTTAACAACATAATATACAAAGATCTTATACCACAAACTCAACTTAATTCTGATGCTACATATAAAAAAAAATTAAAAGCATTAGTAATAAAATTCTCATACCATTATCTCCATCTTTATTTGTTCTTTGCAAGTAGGGTACCCGAAACATTCCGGTCAAAAATGTTGCATCCAAAAATAACAAGGGACGACAAAACTTAAATCCACGCAAACATGCCCCAAATGCAAAAAGCACCGTGGAAACGAGAAGTCACGGGATCGGACTCAAACTTCACACAACCATGCGGATCCACCTCCCTAATTTTATCTGTATATGCTTTAAGCTTATTATAAGCAAACTTTGCCTCACCAAAAATAATGTTTTCGCCTTCTCAAGCTCTCCAAACAACCTTGTAATGAACGGTGAGGCCATACTGTTAGCACCGATTTTACAAGAGAAGCAGGACTAACATTTGGATCATCTCTAACCTTATCACGGATAACACTGGAAAGAACATCACATCCCATCCTTTGCCCAAAATCACAACTAATCGCATCCTTGCATATATGATCAGGAATATATTTCCTTATGTAGAAATATCCACTGCATTTTTCAATTGAGGCATGTATCTTCCATTGACAACCTTTTGATTCTTTGTGTGAGCATACAGCCGTAATACGAGTAGGTTCATTTTTCACATAATTGAAATCAAACCCCACTTCAGTTGCAAACTTACACAATGCATTCCTAAATTCACCAGAGCCACCTTCAAATATCTGCCCAATATTTTGTATTGCGTCTGCCCATTCCGCACTTCTCATTCTCTTTTCTTTGTGATAGAAGAATTTGACATTATCATCATTTCTACTACTACTGCCTTCACATACAGTGGAAAATGATTTCTCGAAGGAATCACTGACATTACTAACACAGATACTCAAATCATTCACATTTATTTCTAGTAGCTCAATATTCCTACGAGCAATCATAACACCCATACAGATGAAATCTTGCTCACTAGCCAACATGCACGACCTTTTCTCAGCTAACAGATATGACATCGAGATTGTCTCTTTTTTCAAACTGTTCCATCTGTTGCAACTAAATTCAACAATAGATTCATAAGAATCAAATTGATCAAACCTAGTAACAACAGAAAATCTTCCATAATTCAACATCAACATCACATTAGACTCCATTGAAGTTAAAGTTATTTTATCTGTAAATAAATTCAATCAAAAAATTCATCAAAACTCAAAATTCTGAAGAAAAAAAATGAAAATTAATAGAAAATATAAACTGAATTCAACCAAAATCATAATTCGGATGTAATACCTTTTTTTCGGATTGATTGAATTGGATGAAAGGATTGCAATTTCAAATTTCTTCGTCCGGATTGCAATTTCAAAATTCAAATTTCCGGAATAGCTGATCCTTAAGAAACGACATGGATTAAGCGATCGCAATATTCTCTGTTAACGGCGCCGTCAATTTCATCGTCCGAAATATGGCATTTTGGGGTTTAAAGGGATTTTGATTTGGAGTATAAAAGGGAGTTGTCTTTTTTAATTTGGGCTGGGTTTTTTTGGGTTATGATTTGAGAAATGTGGGTAAAGAGGAATTTTTCCTTTGGTAAAAAGCATAGAAAAGTTGGTGTTGTCGAGATTCGGAATGAGTTGATCGAACAAATTAAATTTATGAGTCAAGATAAAATATCTAAAATGTTATTAATAAATTTCACATATTAATTGTCGAGAATGAAATAAACAATTAATCAACTTATTATTATTATTACAATTCGACTGTAATATTAGATTTCAAATCCGGAGGGGTGCTACTATTTGCACTATCAAGTTTGAAAAAAATAGTGTAAACATATTCAAAAAAAGTTGTCATTGATTAGTTTTTGAAGTTTGGACCAAATAATTACCCTATGTTTATTAATAGGTTTCAATGTTCCACCTTTTATTTCTTCCCCCATTATATTTTGCTATTTTTATAATTTTACAAATTACATAAATTTATTTATTTTTAATTTTAATAAAATTGTAATATTGTTTCAATCTCAATTTTTTTTTAAAAATAAATATTGCACTTTATTTTTAAATTTGTTATAAAATAAATATTGCATTTTAAAAAATGAAAATAATTCTAGTACTATTGTGCAAGTCATATATAAATAAATAAAACATAATATTATTTTAAAATGTTGACAAATTAAATATGATATTTTTATGAGATGAGTGAATAAAATATTTAAAAAGACATTAGATTCTCAAATTAAATGAGTATGTATACATACGAGTAGTAATAAAGTACGTAAAATAACACTTGGATTTGTTAAACTTAACAATAAACATTTTTAATTCATAATTTGGTTTAAGATAATTTTATATTTTAACTTAAATTTTATTTGATTTTTTTAAATTACGTTAACACAAAATTTCAGAAAAACCGTGTTTGAGTATAAGAAAAACGTTTTTTAGCTAAATAAAACTATTATAGTAGTATAAAGAAATAAGGAGATTTAACAAGAACTAACATTAAAAATAAAAATACAAAAAATCATTTCATAACTTCAGCCAATCCAATACAACAAATTCACTAGTACAATTAGAGCGCAAACGCAAAATATTGTTTATAACTGTTAATTTTTGGACATCTGTACATACAAATCTTCTCGATAATGGAACACCTAAAAAGATAAATAATTCTTTATTAATTTTTGGATATCTGTACATGCAAAAAAAAGATTTTGGAAGAAAAATGATACTCTCTCCCCATCCCATTTTAAATCAGATTTATTTCTTTTTTGATTCATTTCATCTCAAATCAGACTATTCAAAATACTAGTTCGATTTAAGACGGAACGGAGGAAGTATTTGGAAGAAAAATGATATTCTCTCCCCCTCTTTGTAATTATTTTAATTAATGAAATTTAAGGGTACCGTTCCTTTTTTCTTTTATATACTTTCGTTTCTTTTAAAAAGTTAAGTTTTATTTCTTTCAAAATTCATAACTTTTTTATATAACCTTTTACAAAAAAATCAGAACTAACCAACATCTAAAACAGTCTTATTTATCCAAATTTTTTTTTTAAAAAAATATTAATGCACAGTATAGAACTTAACGGAGATTGTTAAAAAGTTAACTGTTTTTTTCAAAAAACTGTTAAAAAGTTAACTTTTTTATTCAAAAACTGTTAGAAAATTAACTTTTTCATAACTGTTCAATGTGGTCACTTCCGCCGGGTTTATCATAGTCAATAAAGCTTTAATGGCGACATATGGCTTCACTTATGGTAATTTATCAATCAATATTTTGTTAGTTTCTTTGTTGTCCTGTGCTACTCCTTTACTATCTTAATAAAATAGTCTAACGAAGTACGAGGTATAGTTTTTTCTATGTTTTAGTGTGGTTTCCTTTAGTTACAAAGTGACAAGTTTTTAATTCGCTAGTAACAAACAAACAATATATGTGAATGTATATATCTCAGGAATAAAATATAAAATTGTTACTATAGCACAGATAATGGGTAATTATAGAATCATCTTTATTTAAAAGTAGTGATTATCTTGGCAACTTAAAATATTGTGACGAGGCATCATGAAATGATGTTATTTGAAGGCTCACACCTTATAAAGTTATAATAAATAATAGGTAAGATAAAATGCTTGTAGTTGAGAATTAACCTCGAATGTGGTCTAACAGTAAAATCGTAATCGGATTAGGCGGTTAAACTAACTCAATTTCAATTCTGATTTTTTAAGGTTTAAATCACCGAATCGATAACCAATCGTAAACCGCCGGTTAACCGAACCGGCCACCTTTACCACAATACATCATACAGACATATAATAAAATTCCTAGCAATTTTTATTTTTTAAAATATTTTTGTCATCCATCATCTTTTAATTTTTAAATGACTTTATTAAATGTTGACAAGGCAAACAACTTTGCATGTTTTATTCGCATAAAAAATACATTTTGAGAATGGAAACATTTATATAACTCAAATATATATTAATCGAGATAAATATTATACCGTATCGATATAAAATTTGCATGTGTTGTTGACATCTGATTCATTCTCATTTTCATTTTTATCACCTTGAGATAGTTTGTCATCCTCCTAAACAAACACATATTAAAACATATAAGAACCAAATTAGTAATAATAAATAAAATAAAATGTACTATTTTAAATATAAAAAAATAAATTATAAAAAATATTAAACTAAATGTTGGGTATGCATGTTTTAACCCTCCTATTTTGTATTAGATTTGATTGATACCATAACTTCCTATCTATTTTAAGGACTTTAGGACCCTATGTAATGAAGCTTAGACTTCAATTTTTTAGCTAAGTCCATTTTATAGAATAGGTTAATCTTAGGCTTGAAGACTGGCACAAGACTCATTGGAAGCAAGGTTGCAGATCCAGCAGTATTCAAAACCGCCCTATGAACCGCACTTGTAAACCGCAAGTGTAGTTCTACCTTGAATCTGCCTATTGAACCAACCGCATGCAACCGCCCTTGAACCGCACCTGTGCAGTTCATGTGCAACCACATCCATGCAACCTCCTGGTGTAGCAAAACCGCATGTTCCTAACCGCGTCTCACCAACCGCATCCAATGATTGGCTACTTGAAGTGAACAACTTTTTATCCGTTGGAATCCACGTCAGCAATATCAAAAGTCAACCACCATATCTTGTCACGTGATTCAATGTCAGAAAAGATGCACGAGGATCTTGAAAAGGTGACAGTGTCCTAACCTCATTGCTTGCAGTGGAGCACGATCGGCTTTATCTGCGGCAGTGTACCAAAGGACAAAAGTGGTTCTTTGTGGACCAATAGGATTGCATCAAGTCTTGTCCTTACAACAGTTTGTATCCAACGGCTAGTTTCTTGATGCTTGGGTATAAATACCCCAATCTTCACCATTTGAAGATTGCTTGAGAATTTGAAAGTACTTGTGTTCATAGAAGCTGAAGCTCGCCGAGAAATTATTCAACCCTTTGAATCTTCATCTTCAAACTTCAAGAAATATTCCCGGCCAGAAATCAAGCCTTAACACTTTCAAGAATCATTGTGCTCTACATCTCGCAGATTTAAAGAGCCTTGATCTTGTTCTCACACACACCTCATTTGTTCTAATCACATAGATTAAACACTTGAGATACACTGGTTATAGTTTTGGATTTGTTCTTCATAGAAAAGATTTTATTGTACTTTGTAATCTCGCAATACTTAATATAAAATCTCTCTTAGAAATCCAAGACTAACCATCTTGGTAGTGGACGTAGATCGTTTATCGATTGAACCACTCCAAATAGCGTGTTCTTACTTTCTGCATTTATATTTCCTGTGCTTGCTAATTATTTATCTTTGTCTCTGTTTGATCTTGATTTAGTTATCCATTATTGTGAAATAGTGTTTGGAGTTAACAAAGTCAAAACCACACGTGTTTGTAAAGCGCACTTCCCAAAACCGCACCACCAAAACCGCATTTTACAAACCGCCTCTCAAAACCGCTTTACACTCTATTATTCCGCTGTGCATTTTACACTATCACTTGCAGTCTATTATCAACTGCAAGAGGATTTTGTAAGCAAGAGGTTCAGTCTTTAAACGAGGGCGAAAAATTTTAAACAACTATTCACCCCCCCCCTCTAGCTGTATTTTCACCCTTGTTGCCACCTTAGGGACCAACAAGTGGTATCAGAGCAAACACATTTTAAAACCACTTTGTTTTCAAGCTTAACGGCTTGTGTGCCGATTCGATATGGCAACCTCAAAGACAATGACTATGTTAACTATTCACACATTCCAATGTTGGACGAAGACCACTTTGACATCTGGAAGTGCCGAATGCTTATTCATTTGGAAACCATAGATGAGATCTTTGGTGGAATGCGTGATCAATGGCCCTCTAATTCCAATGAAGGCTAACACCGATGCAACCACCAATCTTTGAAACTCCAGAGGTCAAAAAGCCAAAAGATGAGTGGTCGGATGAAGAGAAGAGAATAGTTGCCTTGGACGGCAAGGCGAGGTTCATCATTTACGGAACCCTCCCGTATCAACTCTACGAAAGTGATGTACCTCAAAACCCTTAAGCAGGATGTGGGATGCCATAGAGAGCTACCTCGAAGGTGATGATGAGTGCAAGGAAAATAAATTATACACTGTTGAAAGATCCTACAACAACTTCAACAGAAAACCCAACGAAACCTTGCGTCAAACCTACGATCGATATGTTGAGGTAGTTAATGCTTGTAGATCTCTTGGTAAAACTTTAACCGATAAGGAAATCAATATGACTTTCCTATCTGCTTTAGGTTCTAGATGGGTAAATAAGGCTACCTCTCTAGAAGACTCCAAAGTATTGGGTACTTGGTCATTAAGTAACTTGTATGCCAATCTTAGAGTCTATGAACTTAAATTAAATCATATTGAAGAGATAGAAGGGAAAACCAAATCGCTTTCTATGTCTGTAGTGGAACATGAAGAGAAACCATCCACATCCAATCAAACCACTGATTCTTCCATATCAACCTCATCACTCATCGAGATGGATGATGATGATTTTGCCATGTTTGTGAAAAGATTCCAAAAATTTAGAAAATCCTCAAAACCTTTCACAAAATCATTTTCAAAAGGCAAACCTCCTGCAACATTTTCTAGGGCTGCAGATACAAAGAAGAAGAGTGACTTGGTATGCTACAATTGTAGGAAACCTGGCCACTTTGCATCTGAGTGTCCACAGCCTAAATATGAATATATGAAAAAGAAAACTTTTCCTTCGAAATTTTCTCATCGAAAGGGAATGGTTGCTGAGGAGGAAGAGAATTCCAAGGAATTAGCAACTTGGATTGAAACAGATTACGAGGATGGAAGTGACGGTGAAACCGAAGAGGTTAACCTCTGCTTAGTTGCAGACGCTTCGATGACTCATTCTGAATCATTTGAGTTGCATGATATGGAGGAAAAGGAGGTTTTTGCAAAACTTCCAAATTATAAATTGGATGATGATATTAAACTTACTCCTAGCGTTAAGATAGGAAATTGTTCGTATTCACGTCCCATTTTCTCATCTAAAACTGCTCCACCTTCAAAAGCTATTCCAAAGAAAATTTTGAAAAAGGTGGTGGAAGAGGTTTCTCCCATGGAACATGAAAAGATGTTCAAGGAAGCTGAAATGGTGATCCATCAATTCTCAAATCTTAAGAAAGCCTTAAGCTTAGCTCATGATGAACTTAATGCGTACAAGACGGAGAAAAGCGTGATGAGGTCTGAAATTTCTAATCTTAAGGACCAAATCAAACAGATGACTCCTCTTGCTGATCAAAACCGCATCCTTGAAACTAAGGTTGCTGCACTTCAACTCAGGAATGATGACTTGATAACCCAAATCGACGATCGCCAAAAGATTATTGATTCGTGGCTCAAGTCTCAATCCACCAAGGATAAAATCTTGGACTTCCAAGTTCCTCCTGGAACTAAGGATGGTCTAGGGTTTGGATCTGAGGAAGAGGAGAAGTGTACATCCTCGAGTGAAAAGGATGAGGAATTTCCAGAACTAACTAAAGAAATTCCCAAGGAGAAGCATGCTAAGGGAAAGGGTAAAGCAAGACAAGTAAATTATGTCTACCCTAAAGGAAAGCAATATGGGAAGAATTCTGTGTTAAAACCTAAGAATTCTGTGGAAGCACCTGAAGAGGAAATGGCTTATGGAATTGGTAGAATCCCTGCTCCAACCTCTTCTGGTGGAAAAGGCGGTTCTGCTAACTCCAGGTCTGACCGCGCTTCTTCTTCGACCGCTCCTCCTGCCTTCAAAAGTAGGAATAGCGTTCCCAGGAAATACGTGGTCAAACCAAAGCCAGTTCCCTTTATATCAGCTGGAATGTTAGCTGGAACCGCACCTCCCAAACCGCCTCCTTGTCCCAAACCGCATGCAACTCCTAAGAAGAGTAAGGAGTTAGTAAAACCTCATGATGCTTGTAGCTATTATAAATGTTCTGTGTGTGATGGTTTAGGTCACAAGGCTGCAGAATGCCTTTTGCGGTTCACACCCAATGCCAGGAAGAGCAAACCTCCTTCTGTCAAACAGGTGTGGGTCGTAAAGGGTTGCTAACTTCAGGACCCAAGGAATAAAGGGGGACCTCGTTCTTAATGTTTACATTTCAGGTCCTCTGCTTCATGGCTGGTCACTCCAAGGATAATGAATGGTATCTTGACAGTGGCTGCTCAAGACATATGACTGGAGATAGATCATTGCTTGAAGATGTCGTTGAAGCAAGTGGTCCATCTGTAACCTTTGGTGACAACAACAAAGGCAAGACCATTGGATATGGTGTGATAAGGAGAGGAAACCTAACCATTGAGAAGGTTTCACTTGTCGATGGACTCAAGCACAACCTCCTTTCAATTTCTCAATTTTGCGACAAAGGAATGCTTTGCAACTTCACGTCATCAAATTGCTTTATCAAAGATAGCATTTCCGGCGTCACCCTACTCACAGGGATTCGTAAGAGTAATATTTACATTATTGATCTAAATTCTGCATGTAGTATTACTAATCTCTATTTTGTAGCTAAGAATGTGAGCGAAAATAGTTGGCTATGGCACAAGAGGTTGAGCCACTTGAACTTCAAGTATCTTACAAAGATTGGTAGGGAAAACCTCGTTCGCGGTTTACCTAAAGTGGCTGACCATCATCCAGAGAAATGCAGTGCATGCCAGCTTGGTAAGCAGTCCGCGTCATCTTTCACCAGCAAGACCGCTCCATCAACTTCAAGATGCTTACAACTGCTTCACATTGATTTGTTTGGACCCGTAACCACTGCCAGCATTGGAGGAAATAGATATACTTTAGTGGTGGTGGATGATTACTCAAGATATACGTGGGTTGAGATGATGATTTCCAAAGATGATTGTTATGAGATTCTCACCGCACTTTTTAGACGGCTCCAAACTCAAAAAGAAGATGACATCGTTAGTGTTCGATCAGATAATGGAACAGAATTTAAGAACAACGGTGTTGCTCAGTATTGTGATGACCATGGGATTGATCACAATTTTTCCACAGCTGGTGTTCCACAACAAAATGGGGTTGTGGAAAGGAAGAATAGGACGTTGATTGAGGCTGGAAAGACTTTGATATCTGAAGCGAAGCTACCTCAGTATTTTTGGGCTGAAGCAATCAATACCGCATGCTTCACTCAGAACCGCTCCCTCATCAACAAAACCTATAACAAAACTCCCTATGAGCTTTGGCGAGGAAGAACCCCCAACATTGCATTCTTCAAGATCTTTGGCTGCAAATGTTTTGTCCTCTACAACGGAAGAGAAAATAGAGGTAAATTCGGAGCCAAGGCCGACGAAGGTATTTTTGTTGGGTATGCTAAACATTCTAAAGCTTTTCGTGTTTTCAATAAATCTAGTTTAAAAATAGTAGAGTCTGTCCATGTTACTTTTGATGAGCATTCTCTCCTTGAGCCACATTTGGCTCCAAATGTTGCTGATGATTTTGTTGAGCATAATGAACCAGGTGAACCATCTCAAACCGCACCTGAACCTCAACCGCAAAATCCAGCACCTTCAACTGACATTCCCTCAAACCGCAATTTTCAAACCGCACCTGAAGTTCCTACTCCAGATGCAACTGCAAGGGAAGAAGTTGAAAATTCCCTATCCGGCTTATAGAACCTCTTCGTCAACTCACCTTCCATGACTTATTTGAAGGATCTAACGACGTTCCAATTGAAGATCTTGACAAACCTCAGTCCAACCAGACTTACCCCCGGAGGTTCGTGAAGTCAGCAGTCACCCTCTCACAAATGTGATTGGTGATCTGTTTTCCGGTGTTCAAACAAGGAGATCGAATTATGATGAGCATACTTCACTTTTGTCTCAAGTTGAACCCAAGAAGATTGATGAAGCACTCCAAGATTCCAGTTGGGTCGTTGCAATGCAAGAAGAACTCAACCAGTTTGAAAGATGCAAGGTCTGGACTTTGGTGCCTAGACCTCAGGATCAAGGAGTAATAGGAACTAAGTGGGTATTTAGGAATAAGATGGACGAGAATGGAAGCATCACTAGGAATAAAGCAAGGTTGGTTGCACAAGGATATAGGCAAGAAGAAGGAATTGATTATGATGAAACCTTTGCTCCAGTTGCAAGATTGGAAGCTATCAGAATTTTCTTAGCCTACGCCTCTTTCAAGCATTTCAAGTTATATCAAATGGACGTAAAGAGTGCATTCCTCAACGGCGACGCAAGAGACCGTGTATGTTGCCCAACCACCTGGATTTGAAGACTCCAAATTTCCCAATCATGTCTACAAACTCCAAAAAGCTTTGTATGGACTTAAGCAAGCTCCAAGGGCATGGTATGAGACTCTTTCTAAATTTTTACTAGAAAAAGGATTTAAACGTGGTAAAATTGACACAACTCTTTTTATTGCCAAATATAATGAGCATACTTTACTTGTTCAAATTTATGTCGATGATATTATTTTTGGTTCTACTAATGAGTTACTTTGTAAGCGTTTCGAAAAGCTAATGAAAAGCAAGTTTGAGATGAGCATGATGGGAGAATTAACATTCTTCCTCGGGCTTCAAATCAAGCAATGCGAAGAAGGTATCTTCATCAGCCAAGCTAAATACACCAAGGAGTTAATAAAGAAGTTTGGATTAGAAAATGCTAAAGCATATGATACTCCTATGGCCACCGGCAATAAGCTAGATAAGGATCTCAAAGGTAAGAAGGTTGATCAAACTTTATATCGAGGTATGATCGGCTCATTGCTTTACTTAACTGCTAGTAGGCCGGATATCATGTTTAGTGTACGTGTATGTGCTCGCTATCAAGCAGATCCTAGAGAAGCACATCTTATTGCGGTCAAGCGTATAATCCGCTATTTATACGGAACCACTAACCTTGGACTTTGGTATTCCAAAGATTTGAACTTCGATCTTGTAGGTTATTCGGATGCGGATTATGCGGCTTGTACTATTGACAGGAAAAGCACTAGTGGTACTTGTCATTTCCTCGGGAATAGACTAGTTGCTTGGGCCGGCAAGAAGCAAGCTTCGGTTTCAGTGTCAACCACGGAGTGAGTATATATTCTTCTTGGTAGTTGTTCTTTGTCAAATCCTTTGGATGAAGCAGCAGTTGGTAGACTATGGAATCCATGAAGGGAATTGCCCCATCATGTGTGACAACACTTCAACTATTTCAGTCTCCAACAACCCTGTCATGCATTCCAAGACCAAGCATATTGATATCAAGTATCATTTCCTCAAAGACCATGTGGAGAAGAGGAATATTCATTTAGAGTACGTGGGGACAGACAACCAGATTGCTGACATCCTCACAAAGGCTCTTGACTCCAAGAGGTTTTCTTTCCTCAGAGGAGAAATGGGTATGCTTGAACTTAAATAAATTCCATTCTTTTTAAGCTAACTTGGGTGTTGAGTATAGTTTCAATTCCACTGTTGAACCGCGTGTACCAAACCGCAAGGATTTTCAACCGCACTGCAGCCAACCGCTTCACTTAAAACCGCATGCTGCAGTTCAACCGCTTGATCTCAACCGCAGTTCAACTTGGAGTATTTTCTATCTTTACTTTTACTTATAGTTATTTAAAAAAAAAAAAAACTGTTCAAATTCCTTTTATTTATTTTTCAGTCCTTATTTTTTAAAAGGGTTTATTTGCAAATGTTTTCCCACGAAAATTTAAATTTTAAGAGCATTCAATGCAAAGGGAACATTAGCATTAAATGGCCTTCATGTCAGCCGTCATTGGTTGATGTGTGAAGCTGAAAGGGTGCTAATTTGCAATGATTCACTAAGTTGATGAAGCTAATGTGTCCTTTCATCTGCCAAACCCTAATCCTTTCCTATAAATAGAAGACATACCTTACCTTTTCAAACTTTTCAACTGTCTTCTCTCTGTCATCGTACTATCTGTCAGAGTTCACCAAACTTATTCTTCATATCTTCTTAAATTTCTAAGTTTTTCTTCATCAATGGCTCCTAAACCCATTGAAGACATGGTATGATTTCATGAACTTAACCTTTTTATCTTCTGCAAATCATATATGTTCATCTCGTTTTCTGCCATTGTTGAATTTTTTTTGCTTCGAACAACATAACCTACTTTTGTTCATATATGCTTCATCTCTTGATTATTTTTTATGATAATTGTTAGGTTATGTTCGGATTTTGTTTATTTGCTTGATTATATACTTTATTTTATGATCAATCAACATTTTGAACACTGATTTTGAATTTCAAAACTTTCTAAGTTCGAAACCCACTTTCTGTTTATTACATTTTCTGGGTGATTCTGAGCAAAGTAGATGTTTTTATTGTTATATTGTTAATCTACTGCTCAATGTGATCATTTTGACATGTTATTTGTTCATTTTGGTTAACATTTTTCAAATCTCTGTTCTTGGTGTTCTTCATGTTCTTCATGCACTCATGTGAATGTTCATCATGTTTTTCAGAAATTTCTTATGTTTTGGGTTATCCTAATTTTCAAACTTGTTTTTCCATACTTAGAAAATTTCTGAAAATTTTACCTTGTTGCATGCTTGAACCGCATGCCTTATAACCGCATGACATATGTTTTGAAACCGCACTTACTGTTGCTGATTTCATGTTTCAAAACCGCATATTATTTAGTCTCAAAACCGCATGCTGAAAACCGCATATTAATTTAATCTCAAAACCGCATGCTGAAAACCGCATATACATTTTCAAAACCGCATGCTAGAAATTTACTTAAGTTTTACTAAGTATATAGGCTGGACACCATAACCTTCCTCTCTAAGCACCGCTTGCAGTGTGGGATAACCTTGGATTACAATGCCACGTACTAAGTATATACTTTTGTGTTTTTCTTATTTGTTTCCTACCTGTGTTCACAGTTTCATTGTGGTTGGAAATTTTCATTTCCAAAACCGCACTATTGCCAACCGCATGTGTGCCCCAACCGCATAATGAACTGTGACTTTACTAAAATGCTCTAACTTGTGTGTTTTATTTGTAGAATACCAAGTATTTCCTGCCAGGTTGGGAGATAAATGAACCAGAGTTGCGGTCTGATGCTCTGGGAAGAGAGATGATGAGGAAGATGCAAGTCTCTGGAATCCTTCCCCTATTCAACAAAAATCAAACCTATACCATCCCCTCCTTCATTGACCAATTTTATGAAACCGCTGTGAAGGGTGAGACTGAGCTTTCTGATGGTTCCAAGATTCCTAACTTGGTGGGAGTTGTAGAAGAATTCAGAGTATCCATTGACTATTTGGATATCAGGAGTACTTTTGGCTTCCATGTGTCTGGTGCTCCAGTTGAGGTTTCCCAAGAAGTTCAAGATGCTACATGTTCTACACTGACTGGAAAGCTGGATTCTCTTTCTGGCAATTACAAGACTACGCCCAGGAAAGATTTTGGTGAGCTGATGAGCCACCTGTGCTACCTAGTTGGGAAGTCAGTTTGTGGGAAGACTGGAAACCACAACAACTTCACCTCTCATCAATGGCAATACTGCTGTGCCATCTACAACGGCATGAAGCTTCATTGGCCCAAGATCTTGATGAGAGAGCTTGCCAGCAGCATAGATGCGTATCAGCTGAAGGTTAAGAATGAGAAGATAAGGTGGAGACCTTTTGGAAGAATGCTGACCGCAATCTTTGGGAACTATCAGCATCTGGAGGAGCTCAGGATTGCCACCCCAGAATTATCTATCCACTGGGGATTGGAAGAATCCTTTGGCCTCAAGGCAATGCACTCATTCAGACGCTCTTTTGGGAATGATGATTATAAGGCTCTGTATGATGCTGATACCTCTAAGGATAAGGAGCTATATGTTGAGATGACTCCTGCTACTGCCTCAACCGCTCTGGGAAAAGCAATAAAGAAGGCCTCAAGGAAGAGAAAGGCCCCTGCAGAACCGCTCCCTAAGCCAACCTCAACCGCACCCTCTAAACCGCGTGGTTCAGCTGATGCAGGCCCAAGCCAAAAGAAACCAAGGAAAGAGAAAGAGAAAAAGAAGATGTCCCTCATTGATGAGGATGAAGAAGAGGAAGAAGATAACTCTATTCCTCCACTGGTGGCCAGGGCTAAGAAGGCCAAGCAGACTCAGATTGATCTGGCCCAAATGACTGATGAGGAGCTGACAATCTTCTACAAAGCTGAGTTTGAGAGATTGGAAAGAGAAAGGGCTGAGAGGGAAGCTAACAAAGGAAAGTCCAAGGATCCAATTCCCCAACCGCCTCCTTCAAAACTGCCCCAAACCCAAACACTTATTCCAACACCACCTCACTCTCCAAACCGCTCCCATCATTCCTCACCAGCCAAAACCCTATCACCTAAACCGCTCTCTCCTCCTCAACCGCAAAGAGCTGCAACCGCTCAGGGGGAGAAACCAAAAAGGGTTAAGCAGATTGCCCAGAAAAGGACCCCAACCAAAGGCCCCAAGCGGTTTCTTCAACGAGTTAGAAATCAACCTTCCCCTTCTCCATCTTCTTCTAAATCTTCTTCCCATTCCTCTTCCCATACAACATCCCAATCCACTTCCAAATCAAATTCTTCCTCTAACCAATCCAACACCCCAACTGCCTCACCTCAACTTTCCAACCGCTCCAAGTCACCTACTTCAAACCGCGCCCAATCACCACCTTACTCACATCACACCCCAGCCATCTCAATCTCCAACCTTAACCGCGACAGAACTCCTTCCCCAAACCGCGTCAATACCCCTCCTCCTGAAAATTCTCCTCCTCATAAATCACCTACTCCTGACCGCCTTCCTACTCCGCCTCATCAAACCTCACCCATTCCTGAAACCGCACCCACTCAACCGCAAAGAACCCCTCCTGTTTCTGTCCATACCTCTCATACCAGTTCTTCATCAAATTCCAACCCTATGACTTCTGCTATTCCAAATGTTATCATTCCACCTCCTCCAACCGCACCTATCTCAACCGCACCAATCCCCTCAATACCTATCCCAACCGCTTCTATCCCTTTACCCCAAACACAACCAATTCCTCCCTCAACCATTTCACCTTATACAGTCCCTGCCAGCCGCCTTTTCCAAACCCTCCTTCAACCCATTTCCCAAACCGCACCTCCAACCCAATCTCAACCGCCTCCCTCATTTACCCAAATCCCTTCAACCTCAACCGCACCTCCAACCGATTACTCCCAAATTCTTTCAACCCTTAATCTTATCCAAGGCCAACTTCTCTTAAACCAAGGCCACATGATCAAGCTAACCGCTTCAAATGCCGCTCTTGAGGCCTCCAATAATTCCCTAACCGCTTCCAACCAAACCCTTCTAGCCAAGGTGGATGCTCAAGCCCTAGAATTGGCAAATCTTAAAACCTTTTTGATTGATACCATTAAGGGGGAGAGAAGTTCCTCTATCCAAACCGCTGAAGCTGTTAAAACCGCAGCTACAGAGTGCTTCCAAGGTTTCAAGGAAGACTTAGCCAAAGGAGTGCTAAATGCCATGGGAGATGCGGTTTCAAAGACTCAGCTCCAAGAGATGCTCTCCCTACTATCTAATGAGTTTGTCTCCTCAACCAACTCTGCCCTGGTATCCTTCATGAAAACCCTTGAAGATTCCCATCCTCAACCGCAAAGAAGCCTCTACCTCAGCCCCTTCTCAAACCGCGTTGGATGACTGTACTCAAAATCTTTTACGAACTGGACTCCCTCAAAGAAAGAATCAATGTTGACCTCAACATAGTGGGAGACAGTATCAAGGAGCGAGTAAAGAATTTTGATGATGACATTTCCTTGATTTGAGAATCTCAAGGCGAAGCTTCAACCTCAAGCTTGACAACTCCATCAAGGAATTGAAGTCCAACCCGAATGTGACCGTTGATCCGGAACCGCTTAGAGATGCTCTCTACTCAAACAGTAGCCATTCAGGATGAGATCTTCACATTCTACAATTCTTTGAAGGCCTGCATTGAAGGATTCACTTCTCAGATCAAGGAAAGTGTTGATGGAAACACTAGATCTGTTGATCTTTGTTGGAACCGCCGCCGCCGATTCTCAGAACCGCACTACGAACCTGTTGAGACTACCCTTGCTAGACAGTGAAGACCTCAGGGCCCTCAGAAGAAATATCAGAGGTGAAAGCTCAGCCTTCAGACCTTCAGAACCGCAGCTGCCCCAGCAAGAAGTCAATCAACCTAGAGAGCAAGCACGCCATCAACATCAACCGCGCCATCATCAACCGCATCATCAACCGCGTCAGCATTAGGATTTCTCTTTTGTAATTCCTTTATCCTTTTTGCTGAACTCTTTTTTGTTTTGTTGGACCGCACTCCATGTAATTTTTGTCCAACTTTCTTTTGTTTTTGAAACCTTTGTATTTTGCTTCTCTACCATTGTAAGTGTAACCGCATTGGTAGTAATGAAAAATGCATCATTGGTTCCAAAACCTTGTTCATATCAAACTACTTGTTTGTAGAACAATGAAACCTCTTATGGTTTATAAACTCATTCAAATATTTTCTAACTTAAAATCACTATTTTGAATTGATGTTTAAACATTCAGTTTAAACCGCACTTTGAACTTAAACTCACAATTTCTTAAGTGCACTGAATGCATTTCTATAACTTTCCATATTGTAAGTTTTTATCATTTAGAAAGTATAGAAATCTATAGCTTAAGCTAAGTGTGTGCATTGACTTGGGACATGAATTACCATGTTAATTCTTATGGACATGTTCTTACCAAGTACAATGTTTGCTTTTGTTATAGTAGGTAATGGCATCAATCAAATAGGGGGAGATTGTTGGGTATGCATGTTTTAACCCTCCTATTTTGTATTAGATTTGATTGATACCATAACTTCCTATCTATTTTAAGGACTTTAGGACCCTATGTAATGAAGCTTAGACTTCAATTTTTTAGCTAAGTCCATTTTATAGAATAGGTTAATCTTAGGCTTGAAGACTGGCACAAGACTCATTGGAAGCAAGGTTGCAGATCCAGCAGTATTCAAAACCGCCCTATGAACCGCACTTGTAAACCGCAAGTGTAGTTCTACCTTGAATCTGCCTATTGAACCAACCGCATGCAACCGCCCTTGAACCGCACCTGTGCAGTTCATGTGCAACCGCATCCATGCAACCTCCTGGTGTAGCAAAACCGCATGTTCCTAACCGCGTCTCACCAACCGCATCCAATGATTGGCTACTTGAAGTGAACAACTTTTTATCCGTTGGAATCCACGTCAGCAATATCAAAAGTCAACCACCATATCTTGTCACGTGATTCAATGTCAGAAAAGATCTGCAAGGATCTTGAAAAGGTGACAGGTGTCCTAACCTCATTGCTTGCAGCTGGAGCCTGATCAGCTTTATCTGCAGCAGCTGTACCAAAGGACAAAAGTGGTTGCTGTGGACCAATAGGATTGCATCAAGTACTGTCCTTACAACAGTGTATCCAACGGCTAGTTTCTTGATGCTTGGGTATAAATACCCCAATCTTCACCATTTGAAGATTGCTTGAGAATTTGAAAGTCTTGTGTTCATAGAAGCTGAAGCTACGCCGAAATTATTCAACCCTTTGAATCTTCATCTTCAAACTTCAAGAAATATTCCTAGCCCAGAAATCAAGCCTTAACACTTTCAAGAATCATTGTGCTCTACATCTCACAGATTTAAAGAGCCTTGATCTTGTTCTCACACACACACCTCATTTGTTCTAATCACATAGATTAAACACTTGAGATACACTGGTTATAGTTTTGGATTTGTTCTTCATAGAAAAGATTTTATTGTACTTTGTAATCTCGCAATACTTAATATAAAATCTCTCTTAGAAATCCAAGACTAACCATCTTGGTAGTGGACGTAGATCGTTTATCGATTGAACCACTCCAAATAGCGTGTTCTTACTTTCTGCATTTATATTTCCTGTGCTTGCTAATTATTTATCTTTGTCTCTGTTTGATCTTGATTTAGTTATCCATTATTGTGAAATAGTGTTTGGAGTTAACAAAGTCAAAACCACACGTGTTTGTAAAACTGCACTTCCCAAAACCGCACCACCAAAACCGCATTTTACAAACCGCCTCTCAAAACCGCTTTACACTCTATTATTCCGCTGTGCATTTTACACTATCACTTGCAGTCTATTATCAACTGCAAGAGGATTTTGTAAGCAAGAGGTTCAGTCTTTAAACGAGGGCGAAAAATTTTAAACAGCTATTCACCCCCCCTCTAGCTGTATTTTCACCCTTGTTGCCACCTTAGGGACCAACACTAAAAATACCTTACACTTGACTCATTAAATTATTGATCTTCTCTCCAGTTCTCCATTTTCTCAAAATTTATATTTTATTTCTAGAAATTAAAATATCATCTAGTAATATATGTGCAAGTTTATGTTTTAATAATAGAAGGATTGAGTTAGTGAAAAGTGAAAGATTTATAAGAGAAGTGTAGACTACGTTTTTTTTTTTTTAAATGAAAAGAGTGTAGTAGCAAAGAAAGAAAGAAATTTCTTGCGGCTGCTACCCATCAACAAAAGTCAAAATCTTAAAAAAAATGCGTTTTTTCTTAAGCTTAAGGAAAAACGTGTTTTATTTCTCCGTTGGTACCAGTGTGCCAATGCATGTGTAATAAAGTGACAGTGTTAGTGTAAAAGAGTGTCATTGCATGTGTAACAAACTGCCAGTGAAACGCCCTAGGTTGCGATCGCCCCTTCCTAGGGCGCGATCGCTCCATTTCCACCGAACGGCACCACGCGATCGCCTCAAGGATGGGCACGATCGCTCCCTTTGTCCAGAAACTCAGTGTCAGTGCTGTTGTGAATTTGGTGCTCTCCGTTTGCAATCAACACAAAGAAATTAACACACCCACACGTACAAGAAAGAAACAATCACACACAAGAACACAAGAGTTGTTTACCCGGTTCATTCACCAACTCGTGAACTACGTCCGGGGGCAATTGCCAAGCCAATATGTTATTAGTCTCTCTAATATGTTGCTACAATGTGTTCTAGGCCGAAATTATGCTTATATAGTTACAAGGAAACCCTAAATCTAATTTAAGAAGAGTTACAATCAAATAAGGAAACAAATCGAAGCCCGGAACTCGGCCATGCTTGAGGCGCCCGCCTCAAGCTTTCCATGCGGCCGCCTCGCTAAGGACAAACCTCGGCCACCTGCCTCGGCCCTTGAGGCGCCCGCCTCGGCTGCACTGTGCGCCCGCCTCGCGCTCCTCCCAGCCGTGCTCAGACTCCTCCTCCGTTTTGAGTCCTCCTTTGATCTCACCAAAGACTCCTCCGACTTAGCCCCTTTTTCCTTGTAGTTTAGGACTCCTAAACCAACAATCTCCCACCGGAGACTAAACTAACAAACATAGAATCACCCATCAACTCCCACCACGGAGTAATGACCTTCGAACACATTTCCCCCTCATCCATATTGGCTTGACACTACCGCACCTCTCCTCAAGTACTAAGGCGAGTTGAAACCAAGCGACGTTTCAACCTCCCCGTGTTAGATCGTTCTTGCCTCCCCAAATCAGCTTCTACCTTGATTTCTCCCCGCAAGTCTAACTTCGCCTTCTCCCTCCAGACCCACCTTCCTCGCAATGCTTCCCCTTGAAACTTGGACACACCTTGTTTCTTGCATCGACTGTTCTTGGTCCGAAACCGCTCTGTTAGGGCCCTTGGACATCCACACCGCGTTGATCAACTTTGTGTCCTCCCCAACATACCGTTTCTTGATGTCTCCCCTTTTACACCAACAGCCGGTTCTTAAGCCTCTTGCTCCCAGGAACGAAAACCGACATTGTAGGTAGAGTACAACGTCTTCCCTTAACCCTACGAGCCAACACCTTAGCCCCTTTTGTGACTTCCCAAGACCCACCAATGAAAGAAACACCGTATCCTTCACCGTCAAGTTGTCCCACGTAAATCACTCTCCTCCTCAAATCCGGAACATGCATCACGTCGTGTAGTTGTAAACAGCCCCGTTAGGTGTCTTCATCATTACATCCCCCTTACCTTTGATCTTGATGGTTGACCATCACCAAGATAGAGAACCCCAAAATCTCCGGTTTTGTAACGCCTCATTGATTCCGCATCCCCACTAGCATGACAAGAAGCTCCGAATCCAACACCCAATCTTCACCCGACCGCTCCTCCCTAGGATTAATACATCACCACCATCATCCACCACGTGCGCACCACCACTTTTTCCGGACAATCATAACTGATGTGCCCCAATTCACCACAATTGTAGCACTTGACCTTTTTCCCCTTAGGTCCACCCCTTTTTCTCTCCACCCTAAGTGCGGCCCCATCTACGGACGATTCTCCCTTTTCTCCTTCCTTCGCAACTCCTCTTGCAGGATGAGATCTCTAACCTCCGTATACACCAATGCCGTTTTCGACGTACTAATCGTTGTGACGGTAACCTCCCAACTATCGTGCAATGATTTTAGAAGAAAACAAGCTAGCACTTCATCGGAGAAAGTAATATCAACACTTTTCAATTGGTCCACCATACCTTTGAAATTGCCGATATGACTTGCCGCCGTACGCCCCTCGACATCTTCGCATTCGCAAACCTCTTTATCAAATGCACCTTATTGATATTCGACGGCTTCTCATACATGTCCGAAGCGGCGTTTGTAGCAACTCCACCGCTGTCTTGGCCTCCATAGCGTTCCGTGCAACGTCGTCGGTTAGGGCACTCCTTACCGCTCCTAACGCCTTCCGATCCAACACCTCCCAATCCCCTTGTGACATGTCTTCGGGCTTCTCCTTCAAGGGCTTATGAAGATCCTTACAATAAAGGTAGTCTTCAATCCTTGTCTTCCAAAACGTGAAATTCACACCGCTGAATTTCTCGATGTGGTTCTTCATCTTGACCGCTTTACCAAAATCCCCAAGAACGTGATTCAAAATTAATCAACTAATGAAAGAATTTTGAATCCACCAAACCAAAGCTACGATACCGGTTGTTTGTGAATTTGGTGCTCTCCGTTTGCAATCAACACAAAGAAATTAACACACCCACACGTACAAGAAAGAAACAATCACACACAAGAACACAAGAGTTGTTTACCCGGTTCATTCACCAACTCGTGAACTACGTCCGGGGGCAATTGCCAAGCCAATATGTTATTAGTCTCTCTAATATGTTGCTACAATGTGTTCTAGGCCGAAATTATGCTTATATAGTTACAAGGAAACCCTAAATCTAATTTAAGAAGAGTTACAATCAAATAAGGAAACAAATCGAAGCCCGGAACTCGGCCATGCTTGAGGCGCCCGCCTCAAGCTTTCCATGCGGCCGCCTCGCTAAGGACAAACCTCGGCCACCTGCCTCGGCCCTTGAGGCGCCCGCCTCGGCCAGACCAGGCGCCCGCCTCGCGCTCCTCCCAGCCGTGCTCAGACTCCTCCTCCGTTTTGAGTCCTCCTTTGATCTCACCAAAGACTCCTCCGACTTAGCCCCTTTTTCCTTGTAGTTTAGGACTCCTAAACCAACAAGTGCATGTGTACCAAAGTGCCAGTATTAGTGTAAAAGAGTACCAGTGTGAAGAGTGTCAGTGCATCCAAGGGTGGGCGCGATTGCTCCCTTTATCCATAAACTCAGTGCCAGTGCATGTGTAACAAAGTGTCAGTGCATGTGTACCAAAGTGCCATTGCTAATGTAAAAGAGTGCCAATGTGAAAAATGTCAGCATGCATATTAAATGTCAGTATAAAAAGTGCGGTGCATGTGTAACAAAGTGCCAATGTTAATATAAAAAAATATCAATGTGAATAAGTACCAATGCATGTATTATTAAATATCAGCATAAAAATAATTTTTTCTTAAACTTAAAAAAAAAACGTATTTCTTTTAAGAGCAACTCTCAGCAAAACTTTTTTTTGTTAACTTTTTCTCTAATTCCATTGATACCGTGAAAAAGTAAGTCATTCCCAATCCGGAGTTAAAACACCGACCACTTTGGCTTGTCTGAATTCATTAAATAATTTGAAACAGTTAAAAAACAGCGGATTTGACTGACAGTCATTCCTTTCCTGACCTACACATTAGTCCCACAGCCTCCACGTCCACCCACTATGCTCTACAAAAAGGCCCCAATCTCAACTCAAGGATTAGGGTTTCAGCGACTCCCCTTTCTTCCTTCCCTCTTCAATCTATACAAACATTTGGCAAAGATGCGTTTCTTCACCTCACCATTCCCAATCAGTTGACTTTTCTCATTTTTGCATGCAGTGATCCTCTGTTTCTGCCTCTCTCTGTTTATTTGGTTTCAGGCGACTGTCTTGTCTTAGGTTATTTTTTATTGGTTTCTTTCGTAATTTTATTTACTGAATCTTGGGTTGATTTGGATTTGATTTTGTGGAAAAAAAATGGGATCTTGTTAATTTTTGGGTTTCAAGATGTCTCCTATCTGTTTCTCTTTAATCCACTCACCTGTGTAGGTAAATGATAAATCGATGTCTTCCTAATTAATTGTGCAAAATCTTTGGTCAGAAATTGAAATTTTTTATGTGAAAGCAAAGGCAGAATTTTTATTATATATTTTGATTCGTGGATTTGAATTCTCATATTTTGGTCTCAGGGACCTGTTTTAGGTACTTTCTTGTTTTATCTTTTGGTTAAATGTGTGTTAGTTAAATATTTGATTTTCACACGATTCATGTTAGCCGACCCCAAATTATTTTGGGACTAAGGCTTTGTTGTTGTTGTTGTATATTATCTGGATTTTGATGGAAAGATAATCCAAGATTTGGATCTTTTATTTTGTTTTGAGTCTGCAGGGTTTTCAAGGATTATTAAATGCTCATATATAGAATGAAACTAAACTTATAATCTTGAGACAATGATGTTATAGGAAATTTATGAGATAATATAAATCTGATGGATATACTTGGTGATTTACTAGCAACTCGTTTTTGAATCGATTAACCAAGTTATGATTTGTTTGTCGAGACCAACCTAGAGCTTCTTGGTTTACGAATCTATTTGCATGTCTACAATTAAGTATTAACATTGGGAATAGAAAGCATTGTGAGGTAGGGAGTTATGGATCGCTCGTGCAAAAATGATATGAGTTACTGCTTGGTACAGCATAGCTAACAACGCTTGAGGCGGAGCAACATGACACCTTAAAGACCAAATTTTGCCGCAAATCAAGGTATGAAGCTTTTTTTTTTTAGTTGTTATTTTGATGTATGCTTTGGTTCTTGGTAATTATCAATAAATTGCTTCGTGTTGTCTGCCCTTTCCGCTTGTTGGTTTTATTGTTTGCTAAAGGAAGGATTTGTAGATTTATTCCGTTCATACATAATAGGCTGGATTTGTTCATCTTTGATAGGAAGGATTTGAGTTAAAAAATCCTTGTAAATGAGTTAAAAAATCCTTGTAAGAATATTTCTAGGAAAAAAAGATACTGATGTTTAATGAATTTGTGATGTTTTAAACCAAAAGTTTGAATAAAAGACATTAAAACACCAGTAATAGGCCCGTTTTATTTCCTTCAACTTCCATATGTAAACATGCATTACATCACATCAAAATTTATATTCGGCTGAAATAATTGCTATCAGCTTAGTTATATACTCTTGGTTTATCTAGTACTACCTCTGTCCCAAATGAATGGCCGAAAATTTCAAATTTGCTATTATCAAGAGCAAATTTGAATTTTTTTGTACATTCATTTTGGGACGGAGGGAGTGTTTATTGCAAACAGGCTATAAAATGGGGTGAGATATATATGTATATATAGTCGCAAAGTTTTCTGATGCTATTCTATGAACAATTGATGTACAAGCTTTAAGCAGAGGTAGATGCTTGGTTTGTATTCAACCTTCTCTTCTCTAAACCTGGTCTATAACCTTGTCGTAGCATCTCCTCAACCTCCTCAAATTGCAGTCCTTTTGTCTCCGGCACGAGGAAGTAGATTGCGATTAGTCCGAGCAATGAAAATCCGGCAAAGAGTAGGAACGTGCCGGCAGAGCCCAATGCCTCTGTGAGAGTCAAGAAAGTCTCACTCACGATGAGGTTGGAGGACCAGTTAGCGACTGCAGCTATCCCTCCACCAATACCACGATACTTGAGAGGGTATATCTCGGAGTTCACAATCCATGGTACGGTACCCATTCCCGGGGAGTACGAAATGATATAGAGCCCTAGTAAAATTACCGCCAAGAATCCGATCTTGCTTGGGCACCCGTTGGTGTACCATGTCCGGTGCTCTCCACGACACATGCCTTTTGAGATATCTTCGGCTTCCAAGCACGCCCCTCCTGCGTACTGATTATCATGAAAAGCAAAGAATGAGTTTGAGTGAGGCTAGCTCCTTAGAGCTCAAACTCAATTACCTCAGAAAACAAGCTATTTAATTCATGGTTAAATAGCATGTTTGCTTAAGCTATTAACGAGTCTAGACTTTTTTTTTTTTTTTTTTTTTTTTTAGCATGACTCAAAAAACATTAAAGACTCCATAGATTTACCACATTAGCTACATTAGAGCAAAATCCACAATCTGGCGATGCGCTCAAGCATTTCATGCAGTTCCAAGAGGAAGCATCAGTTGCCTGCAAGTAACTCGCACACGTAACATTTGCACCAAAATGTGCAGATTCAAAACCACTGACAGGCGGAGTAGTGACAGAAACTCTGTAGAAGACAACCGATAAGACCACGAGGCAAGAAATGATACCGAACATAGACACGATCATGAGCCTTCTCCTGCCATATCTGTCAACGAAACACATACTAACAATAGAGCCAACAGCGTTGAGTCCAGACGTTACTAGAGATAGGGCTAACGCTGTCTTGTTAGAAGCAAATCCGGCAAACTGAACTATGGTGGGACTGTAATACATGACAGTGTTGATGCCTACAAATTGTTGAGCCACCTGCACGGTTATACCGGCGTAGAGCCCCCTTCTGACTACGTCGTTGGCCCAAGCTTGCTTTAGCATGCTGAACATGTCAGTTCCGAGCTCATTTAGATTGGCCTTTTCAGCTTCGATCGATGACTTTAGGGCTTCCATCTCGTCTGCTAGATCTTCAGGAGGGTAGATCTTTGCCAGGATTTCACGGGCTTCATCTATCCTTTCCTGTAATACCCATTTGACTAGTCAAACATTTTAACATTTATGGACGACACAATACTCCAAATATAACATAAAGTGCTGGAAATAGCTTTTTCGGCACTTTTTCTCATTGCTGGCACTTTTTTTAAATGCCGGAAAAAGTCTTTTTTGTTATAGTGAACCTTTCGATAGAGCCAACGAGGAGATTCCGGAAGTGATAACATCAGTACAAACTGAACCAAGGCTGGAATCCCTGCAACACCGAGCATCCAGCGCCAAGTTCCAGCAGTCTGGGTAGTACATTAAACAACGTTAGCTATATTAGATTTCATTCTCCAATGAACCCAAAAAAGAACCCTAAACCCTAAACCGAAAAAGAACTGACATGGGTAAAAGCTAGATTGATGAGGTACGACAAGAACTGGCCTCCGGTAATGAGCAAGCCGTTTGTGCTAACCAAAGCGCCTCTAATTCGAGCAGGGGAAGCTTCTGAAATGTACAAAGGAGCAGTCATGGAGGCCATTCCCACCCCCAAGCCAACAAATATTCTTCCAAGAATAATCACCCATGGAGCTGGAGCCACGGACATGATTATAGCACCAATGAAGAAGAGGAAATCGGCAATTAAGATAGACATTTTCCGGCCAAATCTGTCGTTGATGTAACCACCAATAGCTGCTCCGACTATAGCTCCAGCCACTGCCATGCTCACAATGGTTGACTACAAACCCAGAACATTTTCGTCGAAAAAGGGTATTAGAATTAAACAAAACCATGAAAGTTCACTAGATTACTAGTCCAATAGTCTTAGTGAACGGTTCAGAGAATCGTACTATTAGGTACAGTTCTCTAATTAGACCACGGTTGAACTTGTCAGTAAACATTTCAATATCTGGTCTGATTCTAAAGAATTAATGAGAATGCACCTGAAGCCATGTTTTCTTATCAACGTCACGGAAATCCTCACGAATGTAGAGCAACGCACCGGATATAACTCCTACAACCACGTTAACAAATCCATTAAACCAAAAAAAGAAGAGAAAAACACGAAAACAAAAGATTTGAGCGGAAGTCTGTGAGGATTTTTACCAGTATCATAGCCGAACAAGAGGCCGCCAATGCCTGCAGATAAGGCAAGCTTCATAATGTAAGGCGTTTTCAACGACGTTCGCCAACATTCTGTGAACTCTGTCTTGTCAGATTTTGTCAGTCCTCCTTCTACCATCTTCTACAACCACCCTATATGAAAATAGAAATAATGACTTTTATTCAGAACTCTTTTTTTTTTTTCTGCAGAAAAATAATTGAATGTGTGATACAGAGAGGTCAATGGTGAATAGATGAGGACATATATAGCAATTGTTTGCCAAAAAATATGGATATTTTGGTCTTATTTGTAGGAAGGATACATGGCTAGACATTGAACCTAATTTTTTGGATTTTGACTATGTCACCCACATTCATTCATGGTTGTCAACGATATGAATGGATCAATTTCAGTAAAAGGTTGACGCAACATTGACTTATAATACCCACAGAATTTATATTAAAATATACTATATATTCCTTCCGTACCCGTTCCATTAAAAGTTACACTTTTATTTTATTTTAAAGGTATTAAATCCAGCCTGTCATCTGAGTAAAGCCCATTGTCTCAAAACAACAACGTTAGATGACACGACTGCATGAGATTTCAGAAACCCTTTTTTTTTTTTTTTTTTTTTTTTGATCCCCAGGTTTCGCCGAGAGTTAATCCTGACCACCATCGGCCCCACAGGTGTCACAGCGGAGGTAAATCGCGGATATGCGTAACGCAATAGGCCAGCCTTATACTCTGGCGGGAGGCCCTCCTACAACGCTTCAGAAACCCTTCTTGATTAGATTGATGTTTGAGGTTAGCAGGAACAATGAATGAGAGAGAGAGAGAGAAAGAGAGAGAGAGAGAGAGAGAGAGAGAGAGAGAGAGAGAGAGAATGATTTATATCAAACCAAATATTGAGTTCATCAGCTGCTGCAAAAAACAAATAAGCAGCAGCTAGCTTTAGTACGTAAAATCCTCTGATCTACTATTCTTGAGTCTTAAACACAACCTGGAAAAATACTTAAAAAACTTTTGATGCTCTAACCATTTTTTTTTATCAAATTTACATCTCACAAATTAAACCATCCTCAGAAAAATAAAACAAGAACTAAGCAGGGTTGCTCCCTCCATTATTCAAAGCTTTCTTTGGCTTCTCCAAACCCGGTCTATACCCTTGCTTCAGCATCTCTTCCACCTCCTCAAACTGCAATCCTTTCGTCTCCGGCACAATAAAGTATATAGCCACTAGCCCAATAAACGAAAACCCTGCAAATAAGAGAAACGTGCCTGCGGACCCCAATGCTTCAGTCAAAGTCAAGAAAGTCTCACTCACAATCAGATTCGAGCTCCAGTTGGCCACTGCAGCTATCCCTCCACCAATCCCACGATACTTCAAAGGGTAGATTTCAGAGTTTATAATCCATGGCACGGTTCCCATTCCTGGAGAGTAAGAAATGATGTAGAGTCCTAGAAGAATGACTGCCAAGAAACCAACCTTGCTCGGGCACCCTTTCGTATACCATGTCCTGTTCTCTGCACGACATGAGGCTCGTATTCCATCTTGAACTGCCAAACATGCCCCTCCTGCATACTGAAATAAAAATTAAAAATAAAAAAAAAAACAAGATTTGGTGTTAGCCATGTATATGCATGCGTGTAAGTATATATGAATGTGGGCAAGTATGCGGATGTGTGGATGTATGTGTATGCGGATGTGTGGATGTGCGCGTGTATGTGTGGGTATACATACTGTGTATGTGTATGTGTATCCTCTGTCCCAGAAATGTGCTTTACTAGTTTGTATATTACTTGTCCAATGACAAAATTGCACTAAATCACTTTATTTAGAAAGGCTGACATTTATTTTGGGACTTACCAAAATGAAAAGTGCGATATTTAATATGGTATGGAACGGAGGGAGTATATGTTACTTACAATGTTATCTCCATTAGAACAAAACCCACATTCAGAGGAAGCTTGGATGCACTTCATGCAGTTCCAAGATGAAGCATGTGCTGAGAGGGAGTAGCTTGAACAAGTAGAGTTTGCACCAAAGTGTGCAGACTCAAAAGCACTGACAGGAGGAGCAGTAGCAGAAGCTCTAAAGAAGACAATCGACAAGAGCACAAGACAAGTAATGATACCAAACATAGAAATAATCATAAGCCTCCTCCTCCCATATCGATCAACAAAACACATACTAACTATAGAGCCAACGGCATTGAGACCAGAAGTGATGAGAGAAAGAGCCATGGCAGTTTTGTTTGAGGCAAATCCTGCGAATTGGACTATTGTGGGACTGTAATACATGACTGTGTTGATGCCTACAAATTGTTGGGCGACTTGAACGGTTATGCCTGCATAGAGACCCCTTCTGACTACGTCATTGGCCCAAGCTTGCTTTAGCATGCTGAATAGTCCGGTTCCGAGCTCACTTTGGTTGGCTTTTTCGTTCTCGATTGATGTTTTTAAGGCTTCCATCTCGTCTTCTAGTTCATTGGGTGGGTAGATCTTTGCTAGGATTTCTCGGGCTTCTTCAATTCTTTCCTGTTCAACCAAAATTGTGACTTACAAACTGCATAATAGCAAGGCATAAGGGCTAGTCTGGTTGCAAAAAAAAAAACACTCCCAAATGGAGAAACTAATGGGTTCATTTCAGTGCCTACCCCCTGAGGTTTGAACAAGTCACTGTCGATTTGTTTTTGCCTCACTTTTACCCCTTTAGTTTATATAAGCTAAATGACTATTTTACCCCTCACTGGAAAGACAAAATCATGTTAAAAGATTTAGGGTTGAATTAACCCTGAAACAAATGCTATATTTTGGAGCTTTTTTTTTTTTTTTGGAAAAAAAGATTGTATTCTAAAAACTTTGCATTCATACACATCCTTGAGAGTAAAATTGTGTTTTCCGTCAAAAAAAAAGGGAATCACAAGAAAAATTTCTAGCGAAAGGTAACCTTTCGATAAAGCCAGCGAGGAGACTCAGGGAGAGACAACATCAACACGAACTGAATTAAAGCTGGGACTCCAGCAACGCCAAGCATCCAACGCCAAGTTCCATGAGTCTACATCAGATTAAACAACAAAATGTTAAATTTTAACCTCTAAAGAAGCCATACAAAAATCACTCACTCAGATAGGCCTTAGACCTTAGAGGTCTAGACCTACTAATCAAAATAACTCACATGTGTAAATGCAAGATTGATGAGATAGGATAAAAACTGGCCTCCTGTAATAAGCAACCCGTTGGTGCTAACCAATGCCCCTCTGATCCTTGCTGGCGAGGCTTCTGATATGTACAAAGGAGCGGTCATGGATGCCATTCCAACCCCCAAGCCAACAAACACTCTTCCTAAAATGATAACCCATGGGGACGGAGCCAACGCCATTACTATAGCACCAACAAAGAACAAGAAATCAGCCACTAAGATTGATATTCTCCGCCCAAATCTATCATTTATCCAACCACCAATGGCGGCACCAACTATAGCTCCGGCCACCGCCATGCTCACAATGGTTTCCTGCAAATCAAAAATATATTTTCTATTAAGTATAAGAGCCATGAATTCACTTATCATCATTAGCGAAGCCAGAAATTTTTGAGAATTGGGTCAAGATTGTTTGGGGAAAATTATACTCATCATATAGACATTTGGAATATAAATGATATCATAGTGCATATTTTACCAAAAATAAAGGGGTTAAAATAGGCAAAAATAATATTTTTAGCGTCTTTTCCAAAATGAAGAGGTACTAAAATGCCATTTCCCCAAAGTCAAGGGGTCGAGTGACCCGATCTCTTATATGTGGCTTCGCCATCAGAATCCCGAACAAACCAAACCGACAGAAACTTGAATGTTCACTAGAACTGATAAAGGACTTAAATTATACTTACTTGAAGCCATGTTTTCCTCTCTACAGATTTAAACTCATCACGAATGTAGAGCAAGGCACCAGATATAACTCCTACATCCAGATTAACAAATTAGTTAGTACTTTAAAAACCAGTAAAAAAAATGGTCAGTGATTAAACTTGTATATTGACAAAATAAATATTAGTTTCTTACCAGTGTCATAGCCGAACAAGAGACCGCCGATGCCAGCAGATAAGGCAAGTCTCATGATGTAAGGCGTTTTGAAAGACGTTCGCCAACATTCTGTGAACTCTGTTTTGCCTGCTTTTGCAATTCCTCCTTCTACCATAATTACAAACTTGATGAATTATGTCAAGTTCTTTAGAAAGCCCAATTCCCTGGAAAAGTATCAGGATCAGATATTATACAGAAAAAATCATTTTTTTTTTTTTTGCAAAAAAAAAAAAAAAAAGGGGCTTTTGTCCAATTACTATGACAAATTTGAGAGAAACCAAGGAAGAATGAGGTTGCTGATATCTGCCTCTACTCCTTAGCATGTGAAAACCAGACTTGAGTCGAAAACAGACACACAATAAAACAAAGAAGCAGCACAATATTTTACAATATGATTTAAGGATTTTGTAGGACAAAAGAAATGTACATGAAAGCGAACCCTTTCCACATTCTTTTTTTATTATCTTCCTTTTTAAAAGGAACCCATTGTCACATCCTTTAGACTATCTTTCTTTCCAGACACTAATATTAATTAACTTAAATCCTTTCTCACAAGGAACCCATGTAACATTTTATTACTTTCTAGAAACCCATATTATTGAACTTAATTCACTTCTCAAAAGAACCAAAATTCACATATGGGTCCCCTCCAAACACCCAAATCTAGCCAACCACGTTTGGGGCCAGTGAAGTCCGATTGCACAAAAGTCAGGCTTCATCAAAGGCTGAGATCGCGTACGAATGGAGAGACGAGATGTACAAAAATGTCTAAAATACCCTTAAAATACCCTAACAGTCAGACTGTACTAGCCCTAAATCCTGTTTAAGTTCCTTATCGCAAAGAAGCCATGTTAATAAAATTTCCTTCTTAAAAGGAACCCTAAGTTAATATAATTTCAATAATCAAAACTTATTCAAACAAACCATGCTATATTCACTGAATTAAATTCCTTCACAAGAATCAACCCATTTTAAAAATCTCTTAATCATCTTCCAGTCTCAAATAAGCAACCCATGTCACTCTTCCAGGAGCCCATATCATTTTTTTTTTTATCAATTATCTACCCCTTTTAAAGAAATCATGTTACATTTCAATGAATGATCCCCTTGTCAGAATGATAGAACTTCCCTTTAGTTAGGTTTCTTTTGGACTTCAAATAAATACTCTATACAAAAACCAGAAGCATGTGATGTGATCCAAATCATATCATTCCATCACTAAAAATATACTATACAGAACAACAAATTCATGGAAAAGAAAAAAAAAATCAACAACAAACTACAAGGAAGAATAAATTAAAAAAAAGTAAAAATCTTACCAAAAGATGTAATTTATTCCCGGGAGGGGGTGTTCCTCTTTCCTGTTGAGAGAAAGATAGAATTTTTATTGAATCTCTTTGAGAGCTCAAATGGGAGGGGGAGTAATAAGGATCATATTATATAGGGAAACGATATTGGAAGTTGAGCCATAATTGCTAAGAATTATCCAAATATTTACTTTTTTCCAATATTTTACAATACTATAAACCTTAATTTTCGGACTCCATTTTAGCAGAATTATTGGATATTGGATAATGGATAAAATCAGTTGGGATTTCCCCCTTATATTTTTTCTATTGACACGCAATTGTACAAATAAATTAGTGTTGTGTACAAGTGAAATAAGGACAACTTGGAGTGGATGGAAGGAAGGGGTTGAAATTTATTTTTTCTGTTTTTTTACTTTTAACTGACTAACGGATAACCACAAATAAAATAGCGTACCGCTGCAACTAAGCTTCCAGACTTGTTGGGATTCTTTCATATGTTGCATCACTCCACTTTTGTATCTATATTATAAATTAGAGTGGTGTACTATGGTATTATAAATAGTTTCAAATGATGAATTTTTCATTTTGCTTCTAAAAAAAACAATTTTTTTAAATTAAAAAAAATTTAAGAAAAAAAAAAAAAACACCCGTGTCCTTGAACACGGGCATGTACTAGTTTCTTATATATTTAACCTCTTCTTATTAAATTTGGATATAATTTAACGATTATATATCAATAATAATGATATCAACTCTAATTATTAGGAATATAATATTATCATAATATTATATTTTATATTATCAAATACTCCCTCCGTCCCACCTTAGTGTAGACTTCTTTCCTTTTTCGTCCGTCCCACCTTAGTGTAGACTGCCAAAATTAGAAAGTTTCTATTATTTTTTATTTTCCCTACCCCACCCACTCATTCTCTCTCTTCATTTTCCACCATACAATTTATTCAACCAACCTACTATTCATTCCACTCATTCTCTCTCTTCATTTTCTACCACACATTTTCATTATCTTAATAATATTTCTTAGTTATTGTGCCCACCACCTTAGTCTACACTAAGGTGGGACGGAGGGAGTATATATTATTTGTATTAGAATATAACTCTAAATATTTTAATGTATTTAGAATAGATAACTCTAATTATTCTAATGAATTTAGAATAGGTAACTCAATCTTTGTATTAGAATATGATTCTAACTATTTGTAAACCCTATAAATATGTACCTATTGATTGAGTCTTTCATGTTATTCATCTCTGTCTTGTATAATTGATTTCGTCTCTCTCTGTCCTTTATTCTAATACTAATAACTTATAATTATTGAATTACTTGTAATATATAATATGGTGTACAAAAATGGTATAGATAATCTCTTCTCATTAAAATTGAATCGGTTAGAAGAAAAATAATAATGATAGATTTACTATTAATACTTAAGATTCGATTTTAATTAGTTATAAGATAAGTTTGAATATCCAATAATAGTTGGTTTCAAATATTTATCCAATTTTTGAAGGAGGATGTTACAAATGTCAAAAATAATTTGCCATTCAAATTTTTTTAATTTTTCTTGTTAAAAAAAAGAAGGATTAATTGCTTATTGGAACTACTTCTGACCACACCCAAGGTGTCAGACATACTCATTTTCAAGAGACTTGGATTTTTATTTTTATTTTTATTTTGAGCAAAAGGGACTTGGATTTTAAATGTATAACACTACACTTTATTTTTCTAATTAGAATTAAAATGTGTATTAGAGACGTATTAAAGTCTTTCGAAAAACGATTTTGAAATACTAGTTTAAACTTCTTAACAATATGTATTGCTTATCATCTATTAAATTTAAATACTGTCTTTGTTCCAAAATAAATTAGTTACTGACTCATTGATATCAAGTAAAATTAATTAATTAATAATGCTAATACATATACATAATATTTTAACAATGTACTCCATCCGTCCCTAAATAATTTACAATTTTTTTATATATAGAATCACTAGTAAAAGCCCGTGTCCGAGAACACCTTAATTTATTTATTTTTTAATTAAGCCCGTGTCCGAGGACACTTTTTTTTTTTTTTTTTAATTTAATTTTTTTTTTAAGGGCAAAATGGGAAAGGAACAACTTAGTGAAAGCAAAATGGAAAATTTAGCACTTGAAACTGTTCATTGTACTATAGCAAGAACAAGATGTGATTTATACTATAGAAGATTAGTGTAGAAATGAATAGAATATAGACTAGGTAGAAAATTGCATGACTAATAATGCATCAAGGACTTGGACTTATTGAACACCTAGTTTGTCCATATACTCCTTTTCTCAAATGATTTTGTTTGTATACGTTTGTTCTCGCATCATGTATTGTATGCTCTCTAGTCTCCATTCGCATGCCTATATTTCTATTATTATTCACCTACAATACAATACAATACCCATCTTTTTTTTCATATCTTTCATCAGATTCGCACCGTCGTATTTTCATTTTCAATATCCATTTTAATTTCAGTGATTCATATTTTAAAGGCTATTTAAGATAAAGTTGTCACGAGGACTAGCCCTGTGATAGAGTCAAACCTCATATTGTGTGATGTTAGAAATTCACACCAAATAATCAATAACAAAGAAGCAAAAGAAAATAAAAAAAATCACACAAAAACAAAAGATTTGTTAACCCATTTGGGATACTACCAAGCCAATATTATTTTTTATAATATCGTTATGTGGTGTTTCAATGTATTTTTAGCTGTAATTTGTTTATATATGATACAAACTGATGAATGGAGTTTTATCTATTTTATTGGATAATTTTAGGCTTAATTATTGCTTCGTTCTCAAGCTTTTGTTATTTGATTTGGTGTCTTTTGTGTTTTTCTTGTTTAGGGTAATTATGTGCTCAATATAGAAGAAAATGAAAGAAAAGAAGTTTAATTGGAGAAATGATAGAAAGTAGAGGACTGATATGTAAAATCTGAAGAAACTAGTGACCAACCAGAAAATCTGAAAGATCAGGATTGTTCTGAAATTTATGAAAGTTGAATGGCTGAAGTGAAATTTACAAAAACTCATGAACCTATTGGGAATTTTTGAAGTTAGTCAACATTCTACAAAAATATGTACAAATATTTGGAGGAGAATGATTTGACTTTTCTATTTAGTTTAGGACTTTATTTTATTTCCTATTTCTTTTACCTTTCTTTTCTTTTTTTTTCTTTTAATTTTTTTTCCTTTTCCTTTTAGTTTTATTTTATATTTATATATAAATAATAGGGGAGGATGGTCAATTTTATATCTCCCTCTACATCTTTTAGATTTTATTAATCTCTTATTCTCTCTTCTCTTATTTTCTTGTATATATTAGTTTAGATTTTTACATTTTTTGAAGATATATTCAAGGTTTTTATTTATTTTATTTTATGACCCTTCAAGGCTAAATTTTTGATTCATGGGTTGGATAAGTAACAATTGAATCTTTATACTATTGATTTAATTCTTCATATCTCTCTCGATCTTGTTTTTCTCAACATTCTTTAAGATCATTCTTAGGTTTCAATTGTATGTTAAGATACTTTTGGCCTTTGAATATATTTGGTTATAAACTATTGCATTTATATGGATAGTTTATAGATTAACTATTGTTTAGAAGATTAGATTCAATTGATAAATTCACGAAAATCAATTAATCTAGGTGAACATTATAAACTGAGATACGAACGTGGGCTTGTCCGGGCATGACTCAAGTGGATTGGGCCCTAAACATAATCCATCAAGTCTCATATACGAGGAAGGAAATGCGCTTCCTCATAGCAAGCCACCTCGTCATTCCCTTAGGTCGACATACACCCAGCAGGCGGAATGACCAAGGCCCAACTCGAAGACCGAGGGAGACCTCCCTCCAAGGCCGAGTTGGAGCTCCCTTGACGACGAGGAGGCCTCATCGGCTATCAAACCATGACGATTTTCTTCAATTGTCTTTTATCTCCTCCCCGGCTCATCGTAGGCCGACCTGGTATGACGAGGAAGAGGCCACTCGGCTTTCGTGCAGAGTTGCAGTTTATTCATTCCTATTCAAATAAGGATATTGGGCAGTTATAATCTCTCTAGGATTATAACCGCCTCACATACCAAATTCAGTCCAACAAAGGACTCTCAGCAGATATAATCCTCATAGGATTAATATCTTATCTCTTAGCAATCCAATCCCACATGGATTCTACATTATTCTACCTATAAATACAAGCTATAATTCACATATTTTGGTACGTTATAATTTGACTCTAAACTCTTGTCAATTGATTTCTCTCTATCACAAAACAAATACTTACTCTCACACCGGAGAAGCCCCAGCTTAGTTTACGTGTTTGTTCTTCTTTTCCAGGCTATTCAATCGCTGGGATACAACCTACCGCCGGATTTGGGCTAATTCGATCGTTTTTGGCAGCATCAGTTTGGTTCCATTGCCGGGAAACGATTCGAAATACCCATTGAAATGCTTGAAGCGACCATTCGCTTTGAACCTTTTTTCACCAAAAAAGTTAATTTTGTAGGAAATTGCAAAGTTTTGCTGGAAGCTGTTGCCTGGAAATTTCATTGATTGGAAAGTTTGTTTTGGCCGGAAGTAATTTGGTTTTAGCCTAAAAACTCGTTACGATCAACAACATCATTCGCCTGGAAAAGCTCTTTTGGCCGGAAAATTATTGTTTTGGCCGAAAAAATTTGTTTGCTGAAAAATTGTCCGTTTGGTAATTTGGGCCGTTTGAAATTTTGTTTGATTTTGATTCTCTCAAGGACTCTGTTCAATTTGGAATTCTGCCCCACAATTCTGATACCAATGGATGACGAAAATACCATCAGTGTTACTAACGAGGAGCAACGAGCCCTCGTTGAATAGAACCCTCTGAACGGACGGCTAGAGTGCTTCCTCCTCAACCTCCCCAGATCGAAGGTCAACCTCCCCTCAGCATGACTCTCCGATCTCGGAATCAGCCAACTGCCGAGGTAGCTGTTAACAACCCTCCTCGTCGTCGTCCACGAGGAAAGCAAGCTATGAGCAGACAGACGACAGGGAATGCTGACGCAAGACGAGCCGAGAATACCCAGCTCGTTAATCGACGTACACTCTTGCATCAACAGATGGAGACTTTGCAACGTATTTATGAAACTCAAAACGCTTTGTTGCAATTGGATCCTGAAAATTCAAAAGCCGAGTTCATCAGGCCTTCAAGGACAGGAAATTCTCGTGGAAGGGAAACTCAGGGTGATAGGCTAGGTAGCCAGAGGAGCCCTCCTCGTGGCCAAGATCCCCCTCACCATGAGCCTGTTGTACCACCTAAGCAATACCTCTGAGATGCTCCTCTTCGGTCTCGGTCGAATAATCATGAAAACGAGAGGAATGTGGTAGACCTGAGAAGCCACTTGAACTCAAGGGAGCAGGAGGTTAACTCAGCCGACTTGCGAGCAAGGCTCAGTCAGGCTAGGGGTGTCTCCCTTCCTCGTCGTAACATGTCTCCTCGTCATAATCATCATCCTCGACATAGTTCACCTCGTCCCAGAAACTTGGTTAAGCCGAGGCGCCCTTGTCCGTACAGAATGATCCTCCACCATGAAAGGGGAGCCGAGGAAAGACAAAACACCCTCTAGATGAGGAGAGAACTACCGGGATGACGAGGAGCATAGCAGGGTGAATGGTCACCCAAGATAAAGGTCCCACCGAAGTTCCCACCGAAGTTCCCACCGGAGTTCCCACCGAAGCTCTTACTTCAGTTCTGAAAATGGGATTCATGCTAGAGAACTGTTACTCTTGAAAAAGAGAATTGACGATATGGGGATGGGGAAGAAGGACTAGGAAGAAGATGACACTAGCGCCCAGATCGCCTCAAAGAGCCAGCATTCTTCCCATCAGGGGTAATGGATTTCTACACCTTCGAGTTAGCCCTCCCGAAGATCAGCCAGATAGAAGTTGTCAGCAGTAAGGATAGTGAGCCAGTCTTACAGAAGTTGTTTGATGAAGAAGCACAGATTCCTGACTTGATCGACTTCAGCTCAGATGACGAGACAGTTGCGATAATTGGAGACGACAATGAAGAACCTTTTGATCCCCACACTCTAGTGACTAAGACAGAGATGCCTTTGAAGAACTGGGAGATATTTTCAGGGCCGATAGCCAGCCGACAGCAAATGATCACAGAGCTTGGATTGGTCCCCCGTCCCTCTAGGTCTAGTCCTGTCAAACACCTTGTCATCCATACTCTAGAGTCAGGAGTCTTTGAGTTTCAGTCCTCTGAGTCATCTGATGGCCTCACGCCTGAAGATTATGAGTGTGTCACCAATGTCATCTTTCCCTTTGCATTAAATGAAATGATAGATCTTTTCGAGTATCCCCTTATTGCCAACTTAACAAATGATAAATTAACTAATAATCTAACAACAGTTAATAATGATTCATTTGAACAAGATTCAAACACACTAAATGAACAATACATTAAAGAAATCTTTAAGCAGGTTACTGATAAAGAGGAAAACCGTGCCCCAGCTGCCGAGGAGGTTTTGACTAGTGTTAACCTAGGTACTATCGAAGAACCTAAAGAGACAAAGATCGGGAACTTCTTTCAAGGGGCCGAATGGGACAGACTGGTCTGCTCAGAGAGTATGTGGATGTGTTCGCCTGGTCTTACAAGGACATGCCGGGGCTGGACAGCTCGATTGTAGAACACAGGATCTCTTTGATACCCGATGCCAAACCGGTGAAACAGAAGCCAAGGAAAATCAAGCCAAAATGGTCTCTGCAAGTCAAGGAGGAAATTGAAAAGATGTTGCGGGTAGGATTCATTAGGGTTATTGAATACCCGACCTGGTTGTCGAATATCATGACTGTGACTAAAGCAAACGGGAAGGTGCGCTGCTGTGTGAATTTTCGGGATCTAAACAAAGCCAGTCCCAAGGATGACTATCCGTTGCCAAACATAGATATTTTGGTGGACGCCACGGCCAACTACGAAGTCAAGTCTTTCGTTGATGGTTTTGCTGGCTACAATCAGATCAAGATGGCCGAAGAGGACCAAGAAAATACAGCTTTCACCACGCCATGGGGGACGTACAGTTACACAGTGTTGCCTTTTGGGTTAAAAAATGCTGGAGCTACGTATCAAAGGGCAACAACTGCACTTTTTCATGAAATGATCCACAAGGAAATCGATGTCTATGTTGATGATATGATTATCCACTCTAAAGGCGCGGATGGACAACACTTTATTGACCTGCGAAAGTTCTTTGAGCGGTTAAGAAAACATTCTATAAGACTGAACCCTGCAAAATGCACCTTCGGAGTGACAAGGGGAAAAGTGCTTGGGTATATGGTCACAGAGCGAGGCATTGAGGTCGATCCCCGAAAGATCAAAGACATAATAGACATGAGGCCACCTCGAACCCAGACATAAGTCAAAAGCTTTATGGGCAAGTTGCAGTACATCAGCCGTTTTGTCAATCAGCTGACTACCATGTGTGAGCCCATCTTCAAGCTTATGAAGAAAAATTTTGATACAGAATGGAACTAAGAATGCCAGGATGCCTTTGACCAAATCAAGGCATACCTAGTGAATCCCCAGTACTGTGCCCCCCGCATGGACAGAAACCTCTTCTGCTCTATCACACTGTCACCGACACGGCAGTTGGGGCTATGCTGGCCCAGGAAAAGAAAGATTCTCATATAGAAAATGCCATTTACTTCATGAGTCGAAAGCTGCAAGGGAGTGAGCTCAATTACTCGGCATGTGAAAAGACTTGTGCAGGACTAGTCTGGGTAGTCGGGAAACTGAAACACTACATGCAGGCTCATTCTGTGAATTTGGTCTTGAAAATGGACCCCATCAAGTATATCTTCGACAAATCTTTCCTCTCGATGCGCCTAGCAAAGTGGTCGTTCTTCCTAGCAGAGTTTGACATCAAATATGTAACAAGAAAGGCAATCAAGGGTCAAGCACTATCAGACCATCTGGCAAATTTCCGCAGTAATGAGGACCAGGGACCTGAACCCCAGTTTCCAGATGAGGGGATTTTCGTTATTGAGCCTGAGAATCGAAGGCAACTCTTCTTCGACGAAGCTGCTAACAAAAAGGGAAATGGCATAGGAATGCCGTTGGTAGACCCAAAAGATGAGCATACACCAATAGCCGTCAAGCTGAACTTCTCTGTCACAAACAATGCGGCAGAGGATGAAGCCTGTATAGCTGGTTTAGAGGCTGCCCAAAAAGAAATGTCAAGGAACTCGAGGTCTACGGAGACTCAGCCCTGATCATTAACCAGGTCTCGAACAAATGGAAGACTGTGGATCCTAACCTACAGAAGTATCATGTCTATATGGAAGAATTGACAGAGCAGTTCAGAGAAGTGACCTTCCACTATCTGCCAAGAGACAAGAATAGATTTCCATATGCCTTAGCTACTCTAGCCTCATTGGTAGAGATCCCTGAGGGAAAGGCAGTAAAACCATTCAGAGTGGGTAGAAGGGAAGCCCCAGCCTTCTGTTGTGAAATAGAAGTGGGACCTGAGCTCGTCAAGGAACCTTGGTACAATCAAGTTTACCAGTTTCTCAAAGATGGGGAATCAGTATTCAGAGACGAAGAGGGTAAGCTTAAGGAAGGCATCAAAGCTAAAAGCTTGCAAGCCTTGAAGCGTATGGCCTCTCACTATGTCATTCTAGGGGGCGATCTGTACTAGAAGCGATACCAAGGACCACTCTTTCTGTGTGTCACCAAAGAAAGAGTAAGAGAGCTAATGAGTGAAGTCCATAATGGTCCCTGCGGTTCTCACATGAATGCCAGAGCGTTAATGCAAGTGATCCTAAGAATGGGCTACTACTGGATCTCCATGGAAACAGATTGAATTCACCATGTCCGAGAGTGCGACAAATGCCAGCGGTTTGCCAACCTTAATCATCTCTCGCCTTATGACATGTACTGCATGACGACACCTTGGCCGTTTACAACTTGGGGCATTGATGTAATTGGGAAGATAGCCCCAGCCAGAATCAATGGGCATGAGTTTGTGTTAGTGGCAGTGGACTACTTCACGAAATGGGTGGAAGCAAAGTCTTATAAGGTCCTCACTTCCAAGAAGGTTGCCCAGTTTGTCAAAGAAAATATCATGTGCAGATATGGGGTGCCAAATGAGATCATCTCGGATAATGGGACACACTTTGAAGGAGACTGCGATAGATTGTTGTCAGAATTCAAAGTCACTCGCCACAAATCATCCTCATACAGGCCTCAGACCAATGGAGCCGTAGAAGCTGCAAATAAGACACTATAGAGAATCATCCGAAAGATGGCCACTCGCGGTCATGACTGGCCCAAAAACCTACATCTAGCACTCTGGGGCTACAGAACTTCTATCAGAACAGCCATGGGAGAAACCCCTTTCGCCTTGACCTACGGAATGGAAGCGGTACTGCCGGTAGAGTTAGAAATTCTGTCACTGAGAGTCCTCTTGGAAAATAGCATCAATGGAGTAGAATGGTTGCGCAGCCGGCATGATGAGCTTGCCCTGCTTGATGAAAGGAGACTAAAGGCCATGGAACATACCCGAGCCTATCAAAGGCGAATGCCAGAGCATTCAACGAAAAGGTCAAGGCCAGAGACATCAAAGAAGGAGATTTGGTATTGAAAGAGAAGTCCCCTACTAGAGACAACCCTCTAGGAAAGTGGAAACCTGTTTGGATCGGCCCGTATGTGGTACAGAACATACTATCGGGAGGAGCAATGAAGCTTGCAGACCTGGACGGCAATCCTTTCGTTCACCCGATCAACGGTGACAAGCTTCGTCATTACTATGTCTAAAATAAAATAAAAAAGAAAAAAATAATAGTGCAAAAAGAGTAATATCCAGCTAGGCTGAAAACCCTGAAAAGGGCGGTCTAGGCAGAAAACAGGGTTACACCAAAAAAAATATTCCAAAAGTTCATTAGAATGAACTACGAAGACCTGAGCCCCTTATCCTTTCTTGTAAAAGGGGAATGTAGACAGCCAGAAATGGTTCGGTCTAAACAATAAATGAGACCTTCAAATTTCCATGAAATGTGTCTTGAAAAATTTCTAAGATAATATCTCTCGTTTATTACAAATCAAAAACTTTTTGATGAGTTCAAGTACGGTCTACTCTTGACTCTCCTAACCTGCTACAAAGACTAAAATATACAATAAAAGACCTAATCAACTAATGTGTTTGCAAAAAGCAATAAGAAGATGCTCGGAATAGGTCTGTCAGTTGTCAGCAACAACATCCTCCTTGTTCTTCTTTCCTCGACCTCGACCTCGTCGAGTGTTCTTCCTTTTCTTCTCAATGATGTCGGTCTCCCTCATCCCTATCTCAGGTACCCTCATTGGAGCCTCTATCAAACCTGTGTCAATAAGTGTCTTCTCTACCCTCACACGAGTCCTTATCTCCTCCCGCTGAGCCTCGGTGAGAGGAGGAACCTCTGATAGTCTCTCATATCTGACTTCCATGTCTCTAATAAGATCGCCCGACTGGTTATGGCGACTAGCCTTTGCCTCGGCCTCCCTCAAAGTCCTGCTAGAGTCACTATCAGCACCCAATAAGGCCTGGCGACTCTCTCCCAAAACAATCTGACTCGCCCCCATCTCCCTCTCATACCAATCAAAGTATGCCGTGGTCAAAATGGTACTCTTCCTGTTCTTGAGAATGGCCCTGGGTGGAAAAGCAGCATATGTCCATGCTTTCGAGAAAAAGGAGAAACTATCAAGACCTCTCATGTCTAAAGGTGCCACCTCCATGGTGCGGATGTCCTCCCAGTCATCCAATGGCTCCTGCAAGGTCCTGAATTGTCTAGACACTAGGCAGGGAATGTAGAAGGACGACAATGATAGCCCCGAAACCCTCAATATGTAGGACTCCTGAAATGTCTTACGAGTCTGCAATCTCCAGTGAGGCACCCACCAATGAATATCTGAAGTAGATAGCCGAGCCATCATCAGCTCCCAGCTACCCTGATCCTGCTGTCTCGGTGCACCTCTCAGAGAAATCACCCAAGGACACTAGGTAGGCAAAGCCTCAGGTAAAGCCCCGAGTCTCTCCTGCAACCATAAAATCAGTACAACTGGGCTCCCATACCGCCTGAAAAGCCCCCTAGCCATCCTATCGATGTCGTGCAGTGTCTCTCCCAAAATCAGAGGGACAATATCTCTCCCAGCCCTACAGTCTCTGACCATGTCCAAAAGACCGCTATGACACACTCCGAAGTACTCGGCAGTGAATAGGAAAGAGAATAAGCAGAGGATAAAGGCGTCCATATACACCGTGGTCGCAGCAGTACCCGGAGACCCGAATCTGCTTGGAATATCAGAAATGTCGATCCTATCGGGAACTGTCATCATCCCTTCGGCTTCTTCCGGAGAAATTTGAAGAAAAGATGCCAACTTTAAGGTCACTGGAAAATCCCCGGTCAAAGGAATCGAAATGGCCTCATTTTTTGGACCCCCAATCAATGCTCGGAAATCCTTGAAGGTTGGAACGATTTCATTATAAGAAAAGGAGTAAACGTGTCTCCGGACGTCCCAAAATCTCGCTGCTGTTCTCAAAAGGTCCCATTGGGTGGAAGATCCTTCAAATGCCATAAAGATTTGATTTTGAAGGTGTTGTCGAAAATCCCCTTGTGAGATTGAAAGTTATACCTCATCCAAGACTGAAGGTTGGAAAGAAAATGATCCCTTTTCCCCTTTTGCAATCGGACCAGTTTCTCCATGGCAGTGATTGGACTCAACGATTTTTGGTTAAAAATATGCTTTAAAATAAGTTGGGAAAGGCCAAAGTTGGAAATGAAATGAAAAGGACCCTTCCTTGGTTTTATTTGCAGAAAATCAGTTCAGACAAGACACCTAGCCGTGCGGCCTCTTTTTCCCAGGTCCTATCCGGGCGGCTTCATTCGCTGCTGCAGAAAAAAATCTGCAGCAGCCAAAGCTACTGCCCAAGTGGGATTCTCACCCCACTTTCTCAATAAAACCTGCACAAAATCATTCCCAAATACCATTCATACAACATCATAACACATTCCGGCTCAATTTTCGCCCCATTTTCATGCAAAAAAACTGCCCCGAGGCTCAAGTAATTTGCAAAATAGTAAAATACCAATAATAATAAGGAAAGAAAAGAAAAAAAGATCATTACATGTCTTTGCCTCAATGGCCCCCAAATAAAAAAATAAATACAAATTGTTGTCATGCATCATTTGTTCATTGTTTTCTCTCTCCCTCTCTAAACGTGGAACAAAAGAACCCTAAGCCTCCGGCTCATCGTCGCTGCTCAGTTCATAGAGCTCGGATTCCCTCAGAAAGTCTTCATCATCACTCACGGCGGTCAAGTTGATGGGCACATGCTAATACTCTGCCAACTGCTCTAGGATGTCAGTATTAGGCCCTTGCCCCCGAGGCACGCCGTTGGTAGAGGACGAGTGGTACCCTGAGGTTGATGATGAAGAAGCCACGCTTCCGACATGCTTCCTCTTGCGCTCAGGCTCCTGCGCATTCCCCACAGCCCTCGACGCGCAAGCCAGCTTCCTCAGGAGAGACCGAGCTAGCTGCTTCCAGCCCTTGTTCTATCGCACCATGGTGTCATAAGTGCGAACAGGGACCTGCGAGAAAGAGAAAAGCTCAGAAAATCCCAGGAAAAGATCCAAAATCGCAGAAGTATCCTGAATAGAAAAAGAAAAGGCCGAAAAGAAAAGGGATTCAGAGTTTACTTACAATGGTATCAGCTGACAAAGTAAACTCGGCATCTCTCGTGCCTGGAACTGGCACCATCAGCCTCCTTGGCACAGTGAGCCGGAGGAACAGGTGGATCGGTCGACTCTGCCTCCCCGTACCCCTGGGCAGCAGCTATCTTCACCAACCTCAGTGGCGTCCTCAAACGCTACTCCACAAAGGTGGCATATGGAGTGGCGTGGTCAAAATAATCCTCAGTCGCCAAACCAACCCTGTACCTGTCCCTCTCGTCCTCTGACCAGACCTTAGGTTACAGCGTGAAAGGAGGAGGATCGTGGGGAGTAATCATGCCCAAAGGAGGGACATGACTATGCTGCCTAGAGAACCGGTCTCCCAAATAGATGACATCACAAGTCAAGCCTGTCAGCCACCTCCTCTGCCGAGTCACGGCCACGGCATCTCCCATCAAAGCCTCTGGATACCTCCCCCAAGGATAGAAGCTCACCCCCTCACAACTGTCCCCGTTGATGACAGGCCTCACCATCTTATAATCAAAAGTAATCGGGTCTTCCCAGTAAACTTGTCTCGGGCCTCACCTCTCCAGCGTACCATAGCCGGGAATGTAGCAGGATCACTTTGCTGGTTCCAAGGAAAGAACCCAAGCACCTTGCAAAACCAGACCTGCATGTTAGAACATAAAGGCCATTTCTCTCGCAAAATCTTGAGGACACTGAAAAAAAAAGAGAGAAAGGAAAACAAGAATACCTCCAAAGCAAAATAAAAACAATCCATAGAAGCAGCCTTGTTCTGGCTGTACAAATCCAGAGCAAAATAAAGCTCCGCTAATTCGGCCTCACCCCAAGAGACCTCCCCAATCGTGGCCAAATCATCCAAAAATTTCAACATATAAATCATCGCCAACGTCCCAGAATTGGCAAAAATGGTGACAGATAGAGCCAACCACAAGAAAGCCCTCGCGAGCTGATGAGCAGTCACCTCATTGGCTGCAAATCCCTCCATACATCCGAGAATCAGAATCTCCACCAACCGAGTCTCCATCCCTAGCCCCTTCGGACGAAGGTCAAACCCCACATAGTCCCTGAACTCAGCCTCAGAAATATGGTCCCTCCAGGTCACAGGCCGATCAGTGAACCTCAAGCCTGTGATAGCCGTAAAGCCAGCAGGAGTCACCGTAGCCTCTCCCCAGCCCAGATGGAAGCTGTGAGTAGTGTCCCACCAAAACTCAGAAAGAGCTTGGGTCAGCCCCTTTCTCTTGGACGTCACGTGAATGCCACTGCCGATAGCCTCGACAAAAGAATGGAGACCTGTAGCTACCACTAGCTGCTTAGGGTTGTGGTCGTCCTTCTCGAAGTCGGGCATCCTCGCCCACAATTTCACCGCTATCTCAGCGGGTCCCCGTGATTTGCTCTCCTGTAGGTAAGCACAACAAGGGTACGTTAGTCCTTCAACTTATCTCAGAAATATGCATATATTCAAAAAATAGTGCACACATTGGCAAAGAAAATCATTCATAAGAAGTTTTCTAGAATCATTTGCCTAGAACACGTGTCTTTCATCATTTGAAACACGTCACCCCGAGCACATGCTCTCCCAAGCACAAAAATTCCAATTTTCACAAAATTCTTTGCATATAAATTTAATCTTTCAAAATGGCATGCATGAATCATTTTTATCGTCCAAAATCTTATTTTCACATTCATGATTAGGAGTTGACCTAGTTCTAGCACATGCAAGAACCCTGTCCCATTTTTGGCATTATTTTTCTCACTTTATTTTCAAAAATGAGTCATTCTCATATTTCTTCAAATAAATTGCACATGCATGATTATCCATATACTTAGCCCCATAGGTCAATCGTCAAATCCATAGAATCATCAAAAAAATCACAAAGAAAATCCAAAAATTTCCAAAATTTGAATTTAGCCCTAATCAATCAAAAATCAATCAAAATCGATGAAATCGAGTAAATCGAGAGTGCTTACCCCAATAGATTGGGTTTTCATGGACTTGTGCTCCCTTTTGTCGGGATAAAACTCAGAGGTGGGCACCGCAAAGTCATACTTTCGATCGGTTCTCACAAACTCTCTTCGCCTCAACCTCGCGGCTTGTGATAAAGTACGACGTTCTTGGCGGGGCAAAATGTTTCCTCCTTGATCCATTTTAAGCAATAGAAAGTTAGAGATTTTGAAGGCCTGGGCGTTTCTCTCTCTTTTCTCTCTTCTCTCCTCGACCAAACAACAACAACAATGGCTGCTGCCCATTTCCCCTTCTGTTTAAACAATCTGGTGAAATTAGGTTTCAAGCCAGGCGGCTTCTTTTTCCCCATCTCATGCCGGGCCCGGGCGGCTTCATTCGCCTCAGGCTGAATTTTAAATTTTTGCCCCTGGACTTTCCATTTAAGCAAAATTTTCCGTTATCTCCAAATGGAATAACGTTTTCTCCAAAAAATCCCCGTTATCTCCAAATAGAATAACGTTTTCTCCAAAAATTTCCGTTATCTCCAAATGGAATAACGTTTTCTCCCAAAATAGTCCGTTATCTCCAAATGGAATAACGTTTTCTCCCAAAAATCCCCGTTATCTCCAAATAGAATAACGTTTTCTCCTAAAAATCTCTGTTATCGCCAAATAGGATAACGTCTCCTATGAAAAATCTCTGTTATCGCCAAATGGGATAATGTCTCTTATGAGAAATCTCCGTTATCGCCAAATGGGATAATGTCTTTTACGAGAAATCTCTGTTATCGCCAAATGGGATAACGTCTCTTATGAGAAATCTCCGTTATCGTCAAATGGGATAACGTCTCCTATGAAAAATCTCCGTTATCGCCAAATGGGATAGCGTCTCTTATGAGAAATCTCCGTTATCGCCAAATGGGATAACGTCTCTTACGAGAAATCTCCGTTATCGCCAAATGGGATAACGTCTCTTATGAGAAATCTCTGTTATTGCCAAATGGGATAATGTCTCTTATGAAAAAATTTATGTTATCTCCAAATGGAATAACATAAGGTGACAGCCTCCAAATTGTCAAATTCAAGATTTAGCTACCTCTATCTCTGCGATAGCTACGTAAGCTCTAGTTTCTTAAGGAGACAGCCTCCAAATTGTCAAAATCAAGCTTTAGCTACCTCTATCTCCGTGATAGCGACATAAGCTCTAGTTTCTTAAGGTGACAGCCTCCAAATTGTCAAATTCAAGCTTTAGCTACCTCTATCTCCGCGATAGCAACGTAAGCTCTAGTTTCTTAAGGTGACAGCCTCCGAATTCTTAAAATCAAGCTTTAGCTACCTCTATCTCCGGGATAGCATCGTAAGCTCTAGTTTCTTAAGGTAACAGCCTCCGAATTGTCAAAATTCAAGCTTTAGCTACCTCTATCTCTGCGATAGCGACGTAAGCTCTAGTTTCTTAAGGTGACAGCCTCCGAATTGTCAAATTCAAGCTTTAGCTACCTCTATCTCCGCGATAGCGACGTAAGCTCTAGTTTCTTAAGGTGACAGCCTTCGAGTTGTCAAAAATCAAGCTTTAGCTACCTCTATCTCCACAATAGCGACGTAAGCTCTAGTTTCTTAAGGTGACAGCCTCTGAATTGCCAAAATCAAGATTTAGCTACCTCTATCTCCGCGATAACGACGTAAGTTCTAGTTTCTTAAGGTGACAACCTCCGAATTGTCAAAATTCGAGGATCCTAGACCTGTTCCTAACTGTCTAGCGGATCCTGAACTATTATCATGGCTTGATTCCTCCGGGATACGTAGGTAGCCTTTCAAAAGGTCCAGCCATCCGACCATATTGGTCACCCCCTTCCTTCACCACTCCTCAGTGGTGAGTGAGCCTTTCAAAAGGTACAGCCATCCGACCACATTGGTCACCCCCTTCCTTCACCACTCCTCAGTGGTGCGTGAGCCTTTCAAAAGGTCCAGTCATCTGACTACATCAATCACTTCTTTCATTCGACATATCCCCAGCAGGACCAGCCATTCGACCTTTTAGGTCACTTCCTTTCCATCTTCATAGCAAGGGGCCAGTTTCTCTTCGCCATTCCCTAATGGATCCTAAAATACGATCATGACTTGATTCCCCCGGGATATGTAGGTAGCCTACTTCAGGTTCAATCAATCTGTCACATATGACATCCTATCCCCAGCGGATCCAGAACTACGATTCAGCTTAATTTCTCTTCAGAATACGTAGGTAGCCTTCCAAAGGTTCAGCCACTCGACCTCCATGGTCACCCAATCCCAATCCATCTCGGCAGTTCGCCAGATTGGATTCTCACTTTTATCGACAACCCCACTTGTTTTGTAAGTACCGTTGTCGAGGGGCTTTTGTAAGTACCCAAATCTGGCTCATGCCTTCTGGTTAAAGTTTCCTGGTAGTTCCCCAAACTTTCATAAAGTTTAGTGACAATTCGAGAACTTTTCCAAACTTTCCAAGGGAGGAAGGACCTGCTAGGAATTAGAATTCCAAACAGGACCTCGCTGGAAAGAAGCTTTCAAGCTGCCACCTTGCATGAATCTAGAAACATGCTGACACGACGGTGGATAACGCTGGGCGGCTTCTTTTGCCGTGGATTCATGCCGGGCGGCTTCTTTAGGAAGCACACAGATGCTTATAAATAGAGGCCTCCTCTATTCATTTTAAGGGGATCTTTAGGCACTGTTACTCTGCCAAAATCACACCACGAAATTCCAGTAACCAAAAACACTCAAAACTCACCTCTCTCATACATTAAATCTACCCTAATCCATTCCTCAATAGGAAAATCCCCTTGGGAGATAGAGAAAACCAATATTGGTAATCTCTCATTCCTTTACCCTTGATTTACTCTCATATTATCTTGCTTTACTTATTACTTGTCATTTATATTGATTTATTGTCTTAAAGTTTCCATCTTTGCAATGTAATCATCATATTCCCACTCCCCCTACACAAATAATTCATTGGAGATCCTCTCCCAAGGATGAACAAGGTTCCACAAGTGGCTTGTTCTAGGAAAGATCTACCACATGATGATGTGATTTTCCTTTACTTTTATTTATAAAAATGCAATCTTTATTCATATTATGTCATCCCCTTCCCTTGATCTAGCTTTCCAAGGATTGTCCACCTTATGAGATCTTAAAGGACATAGGAAAAACCATAAAGGTCATCCCCTTTATATTATGTCTTTAGTTTAATGATACTCATTGTATTACTTACATTAAAAATGCAATCTTTACTTTAAAGTTGTTTCTCCATGTCCCTAGAGATGGATCTTTCTATCCGAGGATTGTCTAAAAAGCCTTCTAAGGCACAAAAGACATAGGATGAGTATAAAGATCCAATCTTTTCACCATAAAAATGCCACAATCTTTGTCCCTTTAGAAACCGATGGATCTTAGTCCCGACATCTCCGATAATCACTTGAGACGAACATAAAATGTCCCTACGAATCGTTATCATCTCAAGATGTAGGATCGATGTGCAAAGATTCATCCTTTTCTAAAGAGTCTCATTCTTGGACTTAAAGATGAGCCCCTTTTGATCACACGTGACTAAATCCCCAAGAAATGTTAGATTAAGACATACCAAGGCTATTACGCCTATGATGGTTTATTGATCTAACGGGAGGGTAGAAAAGTCCCGTAATGATGACCACAAGTCCAAAATGAGCACGAGATCAAAATCCCAAAAACATCAAATCCAAGGTATCCCGAGCTATAACCTTCTTAAATGGTTTATATGTCCGACAGATAAACTTGGCACATTCCTTCCTCTTTTCAAATCACACATGCACACGAGCACACAAACAAGCACAAACTTCGGATCTAGGAAGACTTGCTTTTTGCGAGGCTCCTTGGGTGAACGTTAAACATTTTTCCCAAGGAGTAACTTAACCTCCAGACCCTTATCCTTTTTTTCAAAGTTTTGAGGAAATCAAAATGGCGTGGCGACTCCGTTTTTTCAATAAAATCGGTGTCTTCAAACTGAGGTGAACGGCGACCCATTTTTCGTAAAAAAGAAAACGGTTTTTTCGGGGCCACATTCACACTACCCTTTGTGATCTTCTGTCTTCCTTTTTAGGAGACTCAAGTAGCTCGAGCAACTCATTTTGTAACTCGAGTAAACTCTGCAGCAATCTAGCCCGCTCCAGCAGTATCTCCTTCCTACTAAGGTGAGAAGCTGAGGGACCTGCAATGTCGCCTGCAACTGTTCAACCTGTTTGAATCCTTTTTGCTTGCTGGCTCACTCCCTGATTAGGCATGGGCCTCTTCTCCCTTCTCCTATAGTGCAATCCCATTCCATCGACCACGCTGTTGTAGTGGGTGGCCCTCCTAGTGGGATGACCAGGTGGAGGAGGAGGTAAGTTGGCAGTACGATTCACATCACCTACATCCGTGCCTGGGTTATTTTCCTTAACCCTCTCATGGATTGGTTCACTAGAGGCAGTAGCAGTATCTCCGTCTGACACGATGTTTGTGATTATGGAAGATTTCAAGGTCTAGCGTTATCGTTTTTCGGCAATGTAATCAAACTGATGACGAAGGAAACGATCCGGATCAGCCTTAGTCCAATAATAGGTTGATCTTCAACAACTAGGAACTGAAACCACAAACAAACGACTAGCCGGGGTGGTCTTCGGCTAAAACTTTTCGGCGTGATGATGAAATTTCGAGTTATATGATAATATAAACTGTATGGAAATGATGTAATCTTACCAATAAGACATTACATTTTTACGTTGGATGTAGTATGATATATATAGTAGTATCTTAGGATTGATAGAAATCCCTTAAATCGTGAAGATAATGTATGAATAACGATCTCCGTGATAGTAGAAGACGGTTATAGATTGAGTCTATATAAACGCACGTGTTTGTAGGTCAAGGTCGTTAGTATTCGAGGTCGATCTGACTTCGTGCTTTGGATAGGCAGATGTTGTATAAGTAGATGATCGAATGTCGGACGAAAATTGGTCGGGATCAAGAATTGTCGGACAATGAGCTTGATCTCGACTGATCTTTGTTGTTGGGCCGTTGGAGTTGTGGTAAATGAATTGACCCATTTAATAACTGTGTATTTGTGATACTTGAAATGTTAAGCTTAATACGTTATATATGTCCCATCACTTTTATTTCGTGTTCAGTGTTGTTTATAGGCTTAATTAGTGGAGTTTGTGAAGGCACACAGGACTAAAATTGGTTGGTACAAAAGAAGATTGTGATATGTCAATTGCTGCCACTTTATAATATCTAACTGATTTGACGTTAAAGATATGATTTCAACAACTAATAATTCGTTGTGAGAAATGATGAATTGAGTATTTATGCTTTATCAAATTGATTTTGTAAGAAAAAATAAAGAGAGTTGTAATTCAAATAAGAGTAAGTTTTAAGAAAAATCTGTTTTTTCATAAATTATAAAAAATTCATTTTTATTCTTAAAAATATCGAGTTTAGACCTTAAAATATTGAGTTTAGGCCTTAAAATACCTAAAAAATAAAATAGTGAGTTTAGGCGTTAAAACAGTGAGTTTAAGCTAGAAAATAAAATAGTGAGTTTAGGCCTTAAAACAGTGAGTTTAGGCTTTAAAACACCAAGTCGATATATTTAAAAACATAATTTTTTATAACTTATGGAGAAACAGTTTTTTTCCAAAATTTTATGTTCAAATAAATGCTAAAACAGATAATCTAATTAATCAAACAAAAGTTGTTTGAGATTAAATAAAAAAAAAATTAAGGATGATATGTCGAAGAAGAAATCATCCTCCTCTATGAAAAGACTCTTTAATAAATGACAAAAACTCATGTGAGAACATGAATATCCGTCTCATTCATGAGACGGGTCGGATTCATGACCCGCGCCAAGGTGTATCGCCAAGTCATTCCAATGTCTTGGTGATAAAAAATGAAAAGAATGTTACTATAACATAATGTAATAATTGTATGCATATAAAGTAATAGTTTGTATACATTAAAGTAATACATATATACAGAAAAATAATACACATCTCGTGTGAGTTCACACGAGATGTGTCTCGTGTAAACTCACACGAGATGTGTCTCGTGTGAGTTTACACGAGATGTGTCCGGGCTTCGGGTCATTCCGACCCGTCTCATCCATGAGACGGGTATAGGTGTTCTCACGGGAGACCAGCTCTTAATAAATATCTATTACCTTCAAAAAAAAAAAAAAAAATTAGTATAAATTTTTATGTGTCTTTTATCATCCTAAAAATATTAATGAAACACATATAATTAATAAAGATGGTTGTACTTGCAAGCAAGGCCTATAATAATATGGACTCACCCTTTCTTTTCATAATATAGAGAATAATGCAATGATAATTTTGTTGTATATTTTGGTATAAAGTTTATACATCTTAACACAAATTTAACACGTGGCATTAAATAAATTTTTATTTTTATTTTTGAGCAAACAAGTTATTATTATTATTAATAATATAAATCATATAAATCTTTAACATAAGTACTTTGGTGTTATTTCACCGCCCAAAAAGTCAAATAAAGATAAATATGTAATTTTAGCATTTCTTTTCTTCCATAAAAAGTATGGTGTAATCATAGTTTTGCTTTATATTCATATTTCTAATAACATTTAATTTATAGAGTTATGCAATTTTTATTTTATTTTATTTTGTTTTTGATTAAATGTGATAATACTAATAGACATCACACTTACCGCCATCATATTAACATATTAATGATGTGAAAAAATGTATCGGTTTGCTTTGCTTTGCCGACAAACAATGAATTATAATCTATCACGAAATTGGATCATTATCATTATCGTTATCGTTGCCGACCAATTGTACAAAAATATATCTTATACGCTAATTTATAAAAGGGAAAATTGCATTTTGTACTCTAAAAGTTTAGGAGGTTTTTTCAAGTTAGATTTTATTTTATTACTATTTACAATATAGGTTTCAAAATTGTTATTTTTTGTCAAGTTAGGGTTTGTAATCAGTTTAGTCATCAAATGACCACGTGCCATTTAACGAATGATGTTATTTAACATTAATTATTTCATTGTTGTTTTAGTGCAAACGGAATGAAAATGAATATCCAAAATAGAAAATATTAAATCTCTACATAAAAAAGTTATTCACCCCCTTCTTTATCTTTTCTTCCTATCTCCGGCCACTTTCTCCGGTAACAACAAGGCCATCGCCGCCGCGCCATTGTTATCACCCCCTTCCCTCCTTGCAAATCTGATCGCCACCCACCCTCTTCTCAACTCAAATTTAATAAAAGAACAAATACAACCACGAACACACACACACACAATTCCTCTTTCCTCACCATTTCCTCAAATTGAGCACCCGATTTCATGCCTTCATCCCTCATTGTCTCAAAAGTCACTCCAATTGCAGAGCCCTCAATTACTATCGAGCCACTCTTCCCCAATGGTGAGGAGGTCTCCGACGTCGTAATGGTGGGTTTGTTTGTTTAATCACGACCACAATTTTATTCATTTTTCAAATGTATGGTCAAACTACAAAGTTCATTTGGGTTTGTATTTGAATTTCTTGATTTTGACAATCAATGAATCTCACGAATCTAGATATCTTCATTTGATTTTTGGATGTTAGTTTTATTTGTTTTCAAATGGTGGGTGATGGGTTTGGTGGATTCTATTGTTGATGACGGCGGAGGTTAGAGTAGGGAGGAGCGGAAGAACGGAGGTTGGAGTAAGGAGGACGAAGGGGGTTGAACCTGGGTAATTGATTTGGGGGGGGGGTCTGTAATGGGGATGGGTGTAAGTTTTTTGAGAGAGAATATTTTTAAATTTTGCTCTCTTTATCAGAATCTTTTATTAAAATAATAATGAAATAATTTTTGTTAAAAAACATTCTACATTAAATAAATGACATGTGATTTGCATATGATAATTTAACGATTTTTCTAACAAAACAAGTTAAAACCCTAATTTGACAAAAAATAACAATTTTGAGACCTATATTGTAAATAGTGATAAAATAGGGACTAACTCAAAAATAGCTCTTAAACTTTAGGGTCCAAAATGCAATATCCCCTTTATAAAAAAAAAAAAAAGGATAAATATTACATTGAGCAACAAGCATATGAGTAAAAGGCTTGTCAAAGGTGCAAAAGGTGAAATACTTTTATATATATATATATATACTCCTCCCGTCGTAAGTCTTAAGAAAACTTTCCAGTTTTGGGCGTCTATAAGTCTTAAGAAATCCCAAAAAGGAAACCTTAAATCACTATTCTCTCCCACTCATTCTCTCCTACATTATTTTAATACTCACAACACATTATAATTTACTATTCTCCACTCATTCTTCTCTCCTATTTAATTTTTCACACTCACAACACTTCTTCCACTCATTCTCTCTCCTAATACTATAATAATATTCCTTAATTCCCGCACAAAATGGAATCTTCTTAAAGCTTAATGGGACGGAGGGAGTATATATATACTATATATATATATATATATATATATATATATATATATATATATATATATATATATATATATATATATATACTCCCTCCGTCCCATTAGTAATGGGAAATTTAATGTATTACCTTAATTGGGAATTAAGGAAAAGATAATTATAGTGGAGGAATAGTGAATTATAATGTGTTGTGAGTATTAAAATAATGTAGGAGAGAGAATGAGTGGAAATAAGATAAACATTCCTTTCCATTTTAGGAAGTTTGTGGTTTGTAATGGGACGACCAAAAAGGAAAGTTTGTGGTTTGTAATGGGACGGAGGGAGTATATATATATATAGTATTTGGGAGTACCAATAATATCAGTTAGGCTGATTGAAAGGGACTTAAAAAAAAAAAAAAAAAAAAAAGATTCGATATAGATAGTATTTTTCTGCTAGCAATTGGATGAGATCAATGCATAATAAAATTATTTCCACTTATTTCCTAAAAAATTATTTCCACTTATTTATAGGATCAATAAAATTATTTCCACTTATTTCCTAAAAATGACGTCCTGGAAGACACGAAAAACGATCGAACCTTGATGACGCCAAGGCTTTAGGTTCGTCTGAATGGCTGTAGGATATATGGCAGGATATATTTTGTGCGTATCTAGAACACAACACAAGGAGGCACCGTTAAGGTTAAAATTGGATGTTACTCCAACTCAGGCCCTCGGATGTAAGAATATGATATCTTAGAGAGTATAAGAACCTGAGAATAAGACTTTGAATGGTCTTAGAGTGTTTGTGTGTTTAGGGTTTTGAGTAATATGACTTACAATATCAATTTGGCACTTACCTTGTTCAAGGGGACAAAGGTCTTCTATTTATAGATGATGGTGAGTTGCTTGTTGATGTAAGTCATGAGGTCAGCCCTAAAGGGCATCTTAGTCTTTGACCAGATACACGTGTCCGCATCGAATTGGCTCTGTCAGTAAAGGAAGATTCACTGTCAGAGGGGATGTCGCTGATAGGGACGGGAGTCGTGTATTTGGGAGAGTTGGCGTGGCGCATTAATGGCGATAGTAGGCGCCTGTCTGAGCCGCATTCAATGCGATGGGAGTGAGTCGGTTACTGTACTATCAGAGCCAGTAAGTAAACTTGCTCAATAAGCTTTGATAACAACCGGGAGTCTGGTGAGATAACCGGGAGTCTGGTATGAGACGGTAGTCAACATCTTGGGCGTGATCAATGATATTTGACGCGGGCACGGATGGGACGGTCACAACTCCCGCGGTCACCTGGCTGACGGTCTGGATCCTTTCGATCTTGACTGGGATGGTATGAGAGGAACGCGGCCTTGACCTTGAGGGTCCACCTGTTCGCAGTCTTGACTCTGGCGGTCTAGAATATGCCACATCATACTAGGCCTTTGGACCAGACAGAGCTTGGGCCGGGTCTAGCTGGTCCGGGCTCATCAGTGGCCCCTAGCTCCAAGTGAGTGATTATTTACGATCTGAGCGAGGAGCTACTTGCTAAGCTCGATATAGTCAGATCGCTCTTAGGCGGGCACCAGTGGCATTTTTTCACTGGTTTTGCTCTGCCTCCCGTGTAAATAGGCACATGTGAGAGGCACGTGGGGAAGCTTGTAGAAGGTTTTTGGCTTTGCTTCTCGGTTAAGCTGGTGGGCCCCTTGGCAGATGAAGCGACAGCGCGTGACAGGTACGGAGGGTACGTGTCAATCATCCAAGAGGGGCCATAAATGTCAATTGACGAATTTTTGAATTTCCAAACGTTGGCGCCGGTTCGAGGGGAATAGTTTATGGGCTGATTAATACGGGTTAACCCGTATTGGTAGGCTTATAAATACCAAACCCTTCAACCCTTACACCCTTTTATCACCTTCAAGCTTTCATATCGCTTTTAGAGAGAGAGAAAATTGGTTGTTTCCCTTGCTTGCTTAGCGTTTTCTCCCTTCGAATCCTGCTTCATAAGTAATTTTGTATTTTAAACTCTTTCTCCATCTCTATTTATGTCTTTTCTGGATTCGATGATGTCCCGTCAGTTTGGTCCAGTCCGTCCGGTAGAACTAGGAGATGGAACCACTCCAAATACCTTCGCTATTTGCAAACAGTCAGGGGGTGTATATAGGAAGGTGGCTTTTGGGTTGCTCAGGCTGTCCTTGGAGTGTTTTCAGTATTTCTGTGAGAAATATCAATGGGAGCCCTTTGTCCCACCCCGGATGTGGGAGGCCGAGAAGAAATTGGTTGTGAACGGTGATGTAGTGGTGTTGGGGGATACCAATAGATTGAAATTTTTTGTGATGGGGGTTCTGTGTAGGTTTCCCCGAGAGAGAGATCAGGCTTTGAACGCCGTTGAACTGGTGAGGAGAGCGATTCACAACCCTGGAGTGATAACCGATTGGGAGAAATTTGCCCTAATGGACCTCAACCAAATGAACAAGGATTCCTGCCTGGTTGCAGAGGATTGGAGTACTCCCTTAGATGTGGAGCCTCTTAATACCGTTTTCCCCGTACGTCAGACCGAGGCCCCTGATGTGCCCGTAGTGGACCTGGATAGTAGCGAGGACGGTGATGATATGGATGGAGGTGAGGAGGAGGCCTCTAGGGGGTCAACGACCAGTTTCTTTGGCTCTGCGAGCACGGAGACTAAGCGAGATAAACGTGAGGAGGAGGATCGTATTGCTGCGGACACGGCCAAGAAGGCAACGGAGATCGTTGACGCCTTCAAGGAGGAGCCTGAGGAGGACGTCGCTGCCCGCGACAAGGATCGATGGCCCTAATCCTGGTCGTGTCAAGAAGAGGAAGGCCAAGGAGGCGACCCCTACTGACTGGGAGTCAGAAATATACACCACTTATGCTGTTGACCTTAATGCCTTCCATGTCCGCCCTCTTCAGGAAGTGGAGACGAAGAAAGGAAAGCTGAGACCGGAGACGGTAGTTGATGTCCGCGAGGACAATAGGGCCTGTATCTTCTACGGGGTCCAGTTCGAGAACGGAATGAGGCTTCCTCTTGATCCTTTTATCAATAGGTTTCTCAATTTCAACTGCTGTCTCCCTATGAACCTGGCCCCAAATACCATTAGAGCCTTAGTCTCCTTTATAGCCATCTGCAGGCTTTTTGATTTTGAACCCACCCTTTCCTGGCTATATGCCTTCTATCAGAATCAGATAACCAATGGCATCCTTGATTGAAAGCCAAGAACAATTCTGCCCACACCTTCTCTGCCCCCACAAATAAATTTGACCAATGGAACCAGAGGAACATCCTGGTCATAGAGTCTAGGTTTGGGTGGTCTTTTTCAAAACCTTCCAGTTTTGTTCCTGTTCGGGTGGCTGCCCAATCTTATCCTAACCCAGCTTCCTCTGAGGACCTCCAAGTTGCTCTAGCCCGCTACCTGGCCACATTTATGATCGAGAGGGAGCAACCGGTTTTTGACTTGAGCGCGATCATAAATAATGAGCCGCTGATGATCTTTACCGGGGTGGCCCCCCCAGAGGGAAGGTTGCCCTTATACCCCTAGGGTAACCATTGTGCCCTAGCTTCGTGATCCCGACCGGAGGGTTCACGAATTTTACGATTTTGAGGTCGATTGCAAAACCTGCGTGATGGGCGCAGAATGCGAAACTCCGGAGTGGATCGGTCTCTAGTCTGTCTTTGATAAACTGCTTTTAATTGCTTCTGATTTCATGAACTGCTGTCTAATCAACTCTTTTTTTTTCTTTCAGAGTAGATACAGCTGAATATCTTGGAGATGGGTAAACTTAACCCCAACCAAATCAAGGCTAGGAAATTAGCCCAAGAAGAGAAGGAAGTGGGGACCAGGCAAGCTGCCTTGGGAAAAGTTTTATCGAAGGGCGCAACTCCGTCCGTTGTTGATAGAGTGTCCGGCGCCCCTCTGGCCGCAACCAAGGGGATTCCTCAAACAAAGGATCTGCCTCCACCCCCAAAGGGCCCCCACCATCATCTGCCCGTGGCTCTAGTCCGGCTGATCGCGTGTCTAATCGCACCATCTCCACCGGGCATGTTGATGAGTCCCGAAAGAGGTCTGCCTCCGAGGCCAACGCTGCAGGCAAGGGGAGACAGCAAAAAACTCATAAGGGGGATGGTGCACATGCCCAAGCCTCCATTAGCTCTGGTTCAGCTGCTTCTCCCTCGGGCAGAGGGAGGACTATCTGCTCGGCGTTCTACCCCGTGCTTCCCAATGAAGTTCACGAACCGGCCTGGGGCCTAAGTGACAAGCTTGGGAAGGTGCCCGAGGTAAAAGAGGTGGATCCCTATTTTCACGGAGGGCTACAACTCTGTGATTGGGCAAGGAGCATTAAATAGGCTCTATGGCCCGAATTTCTACGGGACCGTGGTATCCAAGATGAACTCCACTGCCCTGTCCGGAGATATAGGCTTAATGGCTATTGAGGTAACAATCTTTCTAATGCTGAAACACTATTTTCCCTGACCGCAAACTGCTAACTGAATTTTCTTGTTGTTCGCAGATGGCCAATAAGTCCATGAGGATGAGGGATATCAACGACGAGCAGGTCGTCATCTTGTCTGATCAGGCCAAGGCATATGCTAAAAAGTCCAAGGCTTTGGCCAAGGCTGATGATAAAGTGAAGACTCTGATGACCTCTCTGTTTGATAAGGAGGGAGATCTGAGGGATTTCCTTGCTCGGCTAAAAGATGCCAATAAAGACTTGGACAAGGCCAAGGGGATGCGGGATTGAAATTACCCGGGATCCGGCTCGCGCGCGGGAGGCCCCGTCATCTCGCATTTCGTCGCTGTTCGGGAAGTCGCCCGAATCCGAGAGGCAGCACAATCGCGCCCCGGCATCTGGCTTATTCCGTTTTAGCGTTGCGTGTTGGAGGTGTCTCGCCGTTTTGCTTTCGCATTTTGTAGAGTCGCCACGCCGTTTTTATTAAGCCCAAAACATTGAAAAAGGGCATCAGTTTAAAGATAAATTTTAAACTGTTTTTGTGTGATGAGATTTTGAGTTCGGAGGTCAGATGACTCCTCGGGAAGAGAATATTAGAATATTAGAGCTCACCCGAGTCGCCTCGTAAAAACAAGTCTTTCGGATACCCCTAATATCCTTTAAAAAGTTGTGTGTGTGTGTGTGCTTTTAAAAATGCATGCTGTATCGGATGTCTACATTGTATTGAAATGTATTGAAATAGAATAGGAAGGAAGCCTTACCAATGTTGGTTCGTGTCTGTCTTCCGCAGGGGAATAGTGTTTGAGGTCGGAGTAGCGTTCCGGATTGCTTCGGGGATGCCGGTTGTCCGCGACAGAGTTTCGGCGTGAGTTGAAACCTGCAAGGCTGCGTTGGGCGAGGTTCGGCGTGCGTGGGGATCGTCGGGATCACTCGGGCGAGAGGTTCGGCGTGCGTTGTGGTGGCGGAGGTCACTCGGCGGAGTTTTGGCGTGGTTTGGGATCGTCGGTTTGACTCGGAAAGAGCCGGGACACCGTGGAAAGACCGGGCAAGGCCTCGGAGTACCACGAGGGGCCTCAGAGTACCTCGAGAGTGCCTCGGGGCAGCAGGAGCGTCTCGGGAGCGCTGAGAGGCTTGAGCACCTCGAGGGGCTCGGAAGGCCTCGGAAGGATCCGAAGGGGCCGGAATGCCTCGAAAGGTCTTAAGGGGAGCCGAAGGCTTAGGGAGGAAGAGAGAAGTGGGATGTGTGTGAAAATGAGGAGGGAGAGCCCTCTATTTATAGTAAAAATTTCGGAGCAAAGAGGTCCGTACGGACCTTCTTGGTTATCCAGAATTTTGGATTTCCTCGATTTGAGGGAATCTGCAATAATGGAGAATATTACGGAATGATGATGTCCCCCAGTGCAATAAGGTCCGTGACGGACCATCTTGTGATGCAAAAGAGGTCCGTACGACCAACTCTCGCATGGAAGTCATCATTTCTTAGGGATTTGAGGGAATATTGTGGACTTTAAGGGGATTTAGTAATCATTGAAACAAAGAGGTCCGTACGGACCTTAATTGCTACGATTTCTGAAAATTCCCAAAAGGTCCTTTTGTCCCTTTTATCCCGTAAAGGCTCCTCCACTTGGTTTTGTTGGGGGTTTGAGAGGGTTTTGAGAGGGTTTTGAGTGAGAGAGGTCTCCGAGACCGTGTGGATGAGTCTACGGTGTTTCTCGTGTGTTTGAAAGGGAGTGATCCAGATTGGGGTACTTACGTAAGCCCCTCGACGACGTCACTTATGAAAGAAGTGGGCCGCCGATAAGATAAGTGGTCCTAATCTGGATCGCGGGCTGGGAGAGGAAGTGACCGTGAGGGTCAAAGTGAGGACGTGGTGGTGTCCTTTTGACCGTTTAGGTCAATAGGCCGGACCCCGCGATAGGATTCCTACGTATCCCCGGCGGGAATCAAGCCTCGGTCGTAGTTCCGGGGCGTGGGGTGAGTGAGCCTCTGTGAACGCGGGCGCGCCGGTGGTGCCTGAGTGTCGGGTGTGACCGCCGAGGTCAGGTGAGGACATGGTGGCGCTCCGGGTGACCGTGATAGGTCGATGGTAAGCGGACGGGGGCGCGCGGTCTCGGGTGACCAGACAGTCGTTGGTAAAGACGTGGTGGCGTCCGGCGACTGATAGCGTACGGTCGTCCGGGCATCAAGTGAGCAGGACGGTATAGGTCCCGGCACTGACAGCCTGGGCACTGATAAGGACGCGGTGACGTCCCGCGACCGTGACCGTATAGGCGATGAGTGGACGCGGTGGCAGCTCCGCGTGACCGCCTGTGATAAGCAGGTCGGTGATAAGTGACGTGCGGCGTCCCGCGGGCGACCGTATAGACAGGTTGATAAGGACGACGCCTGGTGCGGCGCCCCGCTGAGCCGTATAAAGCCTTCCGGTGATAAGGACGTGGTTGCGGCGTCCCGGCGACCGTACTGGGAGCAAAGCGGCGGTGATGGGTGACGTGGGACGTGGCGTCCCTGGGTGACCGTGATAGGCCGGCATAAGCGACGTGCGGCGGTCCCCGGTCGACCGTACAGTCGCGTATAAAGCGGATAAGACGCGCGGCGTCGCGGGTGACCGTATAAAGCCTGGTGATAAGGCGACGCGCGGCGCCCCCGAGCGACCGTATAAAGTCGGTGATAAGGACGTGGTGGCGTCCGGGTGACACCGTGATAGGTCGGTGATAAGGACGTGGTGGCGTCTCGTGCGACCAGATAAAGTCGCGAGGGACGTAACGCGCGGCGTCCGTGCCGGCGCAGAGGAATGCCATGTGGACGTCGGCGTCTCCCCGCCCGGCGCACCGAGTAAATGGTGATGCGCGAGGACGTGGTGGCGTCGCCCGGGTGACCGCATAAGGCGGTGATAAGGACGTGGTGGCGTCCCGGGTTGACCGTATAGGTCGGTGATGCGGACGTGGTGGCGAAGGCCCCGACTCAAGTTTCACGATTTTCCAGATCGTCTGCTTTCAGGCCTTCCGCGCATGCATATAGGACGTGCGTGGCGCCCTGGGCACCAGGTCTTCCGACTGCGGCCGGATGCCACGCGCGCGTCCCGGGACTTGGAATTGTTATCTCGCGGCGGCTGGATTTTCCTAATCCGGGTGGACTTTAATCGCCTTCCGGCGGCCGCAGATGCCACGTTGTGAGGACTTGAATCGTCTTCCTCGATTGCCGCGTGCTGGGCGCCACTGGAAGCGACTCTCACTGTCGATTCCGAGAGGCGGCTAAGTATGCCATTCAGGTTGCATGTTGATGCCATGTAAGGCCTGACTTACGATGACTCCGCCGTGGTGAAGCAGAGCCGCCGTTGAAGGGCAAGGATGACGGCCGATGATTGCTTCACCATTTGGCGTTGGGAGGCGCTTCGTGCCTGGGACTTGCACTCTGCGAGGTGTTTGCCCCTTCGCGTGCGGCTTGTTTTCTGGCCAGCTGATGGCTGGCAAGAATGATGGTCGAAGTGTCAAGGCTGATGACGCAAACCTGCAGCATGACTTCCCTTCGACTTGGCTGGGAGGAGCTCTGGCCACTACTGGATGGCGTCGCGCGGCGCTGCTGTTGAGGCGGCTGATAAGTTCCGGGCTTACACCGTGACCGGCCGCCAATTGTCGGGGATGGACGCACGAATTGCAGATGGCCCTTTCTCGTCGGGAAGATGTGACTTCGACCTTCGGCCGAGTTGTCAGTTGAAACAGAGGCGCCTCGTCATCCATATTCTGCCGGGAGGTATCAGGTTCTTCTTGGAATTGCCGTTGAGCCGCTGCAGCTGCTTGAATGGACTTCGTGAGCTGGGCGAGGTACGGCCCCTTACGTTTGAGTCGCTTGGAGCCGCTCGAAGTGGATGATTGCCGATCAAGCGCTGGCCGGTAGGTTCTTCCGGCCTACGGCTATCTCGCATCGAGCGCCGCTCCTTGAATTGCCGTTGAAGGGCGGGAGGTCCTAAGGCCTATTGACGCCGACACTCTGCTTGAATCGTGGCTCAGATCATGACCGTAGGTCCCTTTCTCATTGGAAGATGACTGACCTTCAGCCAAGCCGAGTTGTCAGTTGAGCGTTTGCAGAGGCGCTGCGCCTGAGCATTACGTGGCCGGGAGGTATCGGTTCTTTCTTGCAATCGGGGCTGAGCTGCGGAAGGCTGCTTGAATTGCCGTCGAGCTGCGGCGAGGACCGGGTCTTACGTTCGATGGCTTCGATGGTTGATTTGCTACGCTGAAGTGGGCGAGGTCCGGGTCTTTTACGCTCGACGCGCCGTGCGGTTGATTTTGCCGTTGGAAGTCAGGCGAGGACCGGGTCTTACGCTTGGACGGCCGGGGATTGATTCAAGGGTTGGTGACCATTCTCGCACTCGATTTGGCTGGAAAAGGCCTAGACAGTTGATGCTAGGGGCAAAAGATTATAAGGTGCAGAAAGTAATTTGGCCACCCTTCAAAGAGGTCCGTACGGGACTCAACTCCGGGTTTCAGCAGGAAACCGCACGGAATTCAATCTTCCATTTTGGCTGTTTTTACAAGCTCCCTGTGCTCTGGACCACAGTGCTTTAAATCTCACCGAGGCCCTTCCCCCATCCTTCACTTCTTCTTCATTTTTTCCGGCCGTGGAATCCCAGAGTAGAGAGAAGAGAGAAAATTCCTTCCATTGTTAACCAAAATCAAAAGTCCAAATTTTTGCTTGAATTGCTGTTGCAATGGCCTGAGGGATCTCAAGGAGTCGTCGCCAACGCAAAGCAGAAGTGGTCGAGCAAAAGGCTGAATGGAGCTTCAAAGGAATTGGACTTCGTTCGCTCCATCTTCGAAGAACCCGTGATGTTTTGTATCCGAATCCGTGAGGTGCATAATCGTCGCTCCATGAACGCTGGGGAGGTAAGAAACTGTCCGCTTTGATTCCTCGTCGAATTTTTGAATGCTAGAACTAGGTTTTAGTTTTTCGCATTTTTGAATTTTTTTTTGTTATTATTTTATGCCTTTTTTGTGAAATTCTTGATGAATTGTTGAAAATGGACATGTAAAAATTGTGGGTATGTGTATTTTGTGTGTAAATGTGTAGATTAGCTCTTATTTGTGAAAATAAAGTGCCTATCTAGTGAATTGCATGCTTTGGTGTTTTGTACCGTATGCTATTTATGTATGTACATTATGAGAAAAATTATCGTGTAGGATAATTTTTGTGAAAAATGTGACATGTGCCGTGTTTTGTGACGGGTTATATGTGAAAGTGTGTGCCGTGTTGGGACGGATTTTCTTTGAGAATGTGCTATATAGTGTGTGCCGTGTTTTTGGGTGACGGACTTTGTGGGGAAAATATGTGCGATATGTGCCGTGTTGGGACGGATTTTCTTTTGAAAATGTGTCGTGTAGGGTTTAATCCCTTTTTTTTTTCTTTTTTGAGAAAATGTGCACAAGTGTGTGCCGTGGTTTTGTGACTGATCGCATGGGAAAAATTATATGCATGATATATGTGAAAATTATGTGCATTGTGTGCCGTGTTTTGTGACGGTTACATGGAAAAATTATATGTATAATGTATGTGAAAATTATGTGCAATATGTGCCGTGTTTTGTGACGGGTTATATGTGCCTTTATATTAAGTACCGTGATTGACGTACCTTTGCCGTGTTTACCCGCAGACGCGGGGCTTATGGCCGGGAAGGCCAAGAGGATGAAGACTCGGGATCGCCGAGGTCACAGGAGCTATGGCTATGGATGCCCGATATTTCCGTGTGGGCGGTAGGCCGAGTCCCCTGAGGTTGGTTTATGCTTCTGGCCTAGGTGTGTTCGCTGAGAACCCGGGCCGGAGTGTCTGACACGAGGAAGAACAAGAGTGTCTTCCCCGGGGCCTTTCCCGAGTATTGGTGGGATACCACCCACACCTTCCACCTCGAGCCGGCGAGGTGACAGTGACGCCCACCGATTTTGCCGCGATCACCGGGCTCTCCTTCAAAGGAGAGCCGGCGAGGAGGAGAGACATGATCTCCGATGATGTGCCGACCGAGCCGCCGGGCTTTGAGCCTCGTCCTCGCAGGGCTCCCTGGGGATGTCAGACAGCCGACGTGGAGATGAGGATCACGGCCGCATTGGGCCTACATCCGGTACCGGCCAGTGACAACCGGGAGCAACTGGCGCGCTCCTTCTTGTGGTATGCACCGTCCGAGACTTTCGTTCTCGAACCACGCGACCGCAGCCTCCTTTGCTCGCTGGAGAGCTTCGACTGATCTCGGATAGGGTCTCAAGCGACATTGCTTGGGGCGAGGCAGCTTGGCCGAGCTCTACTTCTCCTTGGACCGGTTTAGCCTGGGGTGGCGTCATGGCCTCGCTTGACTTTGCTTTGGAGGTATGAGTTTATTGTTGGATTTAGCAACTTGTCTTTTCTCCGTTGTCTTTTGCACCGAGCCTTCTCTCGTTTTTGTCACTGTGTGTGGTTTTATGAGGTTTTCCAGGCTTCCCGTGGGATAGAGATCCCGGGTCAAGCTGCCGCGCACTCGCTATGCCGGGATGGGCTCGTACGGCGAGGAAGAGGAGGACCACTGGGAAGCTCACCATCGCCTACGGGGATGTGCAGGAGCGTTTGGAGCGGATAGCCGTGAGGGGTTCGTTCGTTCCCGTGGACTCGGTATGAGGGAGATGAGTTCGAGGGGGCTCCCGAGGTGACAGCGCGCGGAAGATGCCGCGAGGCTTGACTTCGTGACGCCATGCACTGGGAGCGAGTCTTCCGGTGCATGGCCCCTGCAAGCTTCCCGTGGCTCCGAGGGACCCTCCCTTTGGGATGCTTGACTCCCTGGATAATGGATGTGCTTGACTTCGAGAGGTACCTTGACGTGCTCTGCGCCGAGGAGTTCATTTTATACGGAGAGGAGTAATGGGCCTCGCGAGGAGGAAGCCGAGGACGCCTGCACGGCGCGGGAGAGAGAGGCCGGCCCGCAGCTCCCCTGCAGGTTCCGATGCTCGGGACCGGATTTCACGTACGTCCGCGGGGACGGATCGAGGAGGAGGGTGTCCTGTATCTGCCTCGAGCAGTGCTCCCGCCGCATATAGAGCCGACCCCGACAGATCGGTGAGCGTGGCCGACTCTTTCCATCTTGGCATCTTTTCCGCATTTTTCTCTTTTTGTTGCCGAGTATAACCGTATTTGATGAGCGTTTCCTTGGCTTCTTGTTGGTGCAGTCCCGGGAGAGCCTACGATATGCCGACTCGCCGCTACGTGGCGATGCGCTCCTTCGCTAAGAAGATGGCGTCGAAGGTGTCCTCGTCGGCTTCGCGCCGTGTGCCGGCGCACGAGCCTATGCCTTCGAGGCATTCGTGGACGTTCCTCCGCCTAGAGCCGAGCCTGAGCCGCAGCAGGAGGGGCCTCGAGGGGCGGCATAGCATGGATGCCGGACGTCTTCGGGAGCCGCAGTGGCCTTCGAGGGAGCAGCTCTTTTATCGGGCTTCATGCTCTCCGCACGGCGCACGTGGTGAGGGTTCCTCGAGCCTTCTTTCTTTGATCCTTTCGCCGGATTTGATCCTTCCGAGTACTTCGTGGGAGCCTCAGCGGGTGCCTCGGTATTCCGACGACGAGGATGTGACGCGCGAGTTCGCCGATGCCCGACTTTTCTTTGGGAGGATCTTGGCGAGGAGGATGATGATGAGGATTCCGAGTAGTATTCATTTGCTTTCCTCTTTTCATATCCCTCTCTTTTTTTTTTTTTTTTTGTTTAGCAACAGACATTTTTGGTACTGTAATAAAACACATGTATTTGCATGGCAAACAAAAGATTTTATTTTAAGATGTAATGTCATTTATTTTTGTGATTCCCGGAATTGTCCTAGAAATTGTTGCTATTATTATTTTTATTTTTGTACATGCCACGTGAGCCGAGAGTGCGTTTGTGGGTAGTGTTGGTTTGCCGAAATGGCTTTGGCCGTGTTTGGACCGCTTTGGAGCAAGGTTTTGCCGAGGACAAATGGTTTTTGTACCGTTTTCGGGGAAATGGGTTCTGCTTTGCAAGGAGGTCCGTACGGACATACTTAGCATGCAAAAGAGGTCCGTACGGACCAACCTTGCTTTTGGGAAGGACATAAATGCTTTCCAAAGGCTCGGTTCTTCCTCATTTCCCCATTTGCACCATTTTCGAGCTTTCTTCCCCATTTTCTCTAGAACCTCCATTTTTGCCATGGATTCTTCGTATGTCCCTAGAATTTTGCCGAGGCTTTCGCAGAGAGGCAAGCACACTTCCTGAGCGCTTGAAAACGTGGATGCGGCGCCGTATGAGGCATCGTAGACGGGCTTTCGAGGTAAGGTTTCGTCTTTGCTCTGGCTTGGTCTTTTAAGGAGTTGGTTCCCGATTGGGATTTGTTGCGGGCCGCCGCGAAGTTCCTCGGGATGTTAGGAGGCACGTGTACCGTTTCTCCTACAATGAAATGGTGCCCACTTTTGAAGATTTTCGGCTTTGATTGGAGGACCTGGAGGCGGAGGCCATCTCGCTCCTTTGGTTGGTGGTGTCGCCGCGAGCGTGAAGCTTGCGTACTTTCTTCGTACTTCGTTGGAAGAAGTGCAGGCATGATCCTTGATTCGGGTCATATCGACATTTCCGAGCCGCCTGAGCGGTTCATGGTCGATGATGAGAGTGACGTCTCTTGGGATGTATTTGCCTTGCGTACGATAGCGACGCTTTTCCGGTCCGTTCCCTTGGCATTTGTGATGGCGCTTTGCTAGATGTGGTAGGGCACCGCAGAGCCGGGAGAGGATATTGTCCCGTTGGTGCCGGGGGAGACTCTTCATGGTATCGACCGTCCGGCGACCGGGGATCGCTTTATGAGAGGGGGAAGCCCCGCTTGCTCACCTTGTGGCCGCGAGAGAGACTTCAGCCATGCCCGAGGCTCCGACGCCGTTTAGCCCGTGGTCATTTGCTCGCCGACCTCTTTGTGTTGGATATGGATCACCCGCCCGGGAGAGATGGATGGCACGCCTGGTACGCATCGATCCGCCGGTGGGTTCCGCACCGGAGGATCGAGACCAGAGGATCTGCAGAAGGGTCCTACGTTGTCGTAGTTCCAGTTTTGTCTTGGTCCTCCTTCTATATTCCGTCGCTTGTTTCCCGGCAGCTTGGGATGAAGCAGAGCCTTTGTTGGGCCGGGATGACCTTGCTACCGCGGAGGTAGTTCCTCTTTGTATGGCAGCTCCAGTGCCTTCTTGTATTGTCCGAGGGTATGGAAGTATTCCGCTTTCCCTCCCGTGGTACTCCTTAGACGTCGGGAGAGCGTCGTGTTGACGACTCGCATCCGGCCTCCGGTATGAGCAAAGTGTCAAGGCCCCTGTGTGGTCTTGGAGAGCAAAGGGCAGCGATTCTGGGACCCTGCTTGCCGCAGCAGCTATTGCCTTAGGAGTGCCGAAGCCCGGTCCGACCCTTTCGATGTGACGGGAGACGCTTTGTTTGACTACGAGACTAGAGTTGACCGACCGACAGGGAGAGGTCCTCTTTGCTGCACTGGGCAGGGAGGAGATCCGAGCCGAAGCACGGCGAATGAAGCCCCGAGAGCTACTGGATTATTTGACTCTACGGGAGGACCCCGATCTCTGACCGAGAGACGCAGAGTTGGTTCACGTGGAGCGAAAGAAGACTCGCCGGGGACGAGGGAAGAAAGGAAAGAATGGCGAGGGGACAAGCGCAGATGGCGCGGAATGACCTCCTAGGTATCCATTCATTGCCTTGCAAACACATTCTTAGTTAAATGTATTAAGTCAGTTTTAGCATGTTGTGAACTTGAGAGTAGGACCGTGCTTGAACTCATCAAGAAATGTTGTAGCCGTTAGTGATTTGTGATTTACTTTTAAAGCTTTGTCGAGACGCAAGATCTTTTGTTTGCCTTTGCTTCGTTGTGCACTTTGTCGGCGTCCATCTTTGACTTTTCTGTTGCATTTGCATGACGCGGATCGGCCAGCCTCCTGGCCCCCGACGGCAATCCCCTTTGCCGAGGCTTTCAGGCTTGGCCGAGAGGTTGAATGCTCCCTCGACAAGTCGTTTTGACGGCCTTTTTTTCCGTAGCTTCCTTGCCGCTTGTCAAGGCGTCGGGCTCTTGACCTCAATTTCGCAGCCTTCGCTTGAGCTTCTTTTATTTTTTTGTTTTTTTTTTTGTGAGCCCTTGCTCGAGCTCTCTTTTTTTTTTTTTTTTTTTTTTTTTTTTTGAAGCGCGTGAGGGCGAAGACAAGCCCCCGGCTTGGAAGTAGACATGAGCCGCCGTTTGATGCCGAGCGACCCTGATGTCCTTTGATGTTGCCGCCGCCGTTTGACTTGGTCAAGGTGACCGCCGGGGCGTGTTCTTGAAAAGTGCGGAGCTTGATGGAGGTCTTGATTGACATTCAAACTTTTGACTTTTTTGTGTATTTTTAGACCGGACCAATTAAGGTTGCCTACGTCTCCTGACTAGAGGGCTCAGTTCCGCGTAGTTCGACACTACATGGAGTGCCAAGAGATGCACAGCTTGTTCTTCTTCGTGCGGCGATCTCGCGAAGTTTGCTTCCGTTGACTCGGATTCATGAAGTGGATTGCCGTCTCAGGTCCGTTAGCTTCATGGCGCTCCTAGAAGATCTTTGAACCACGAAAGGGCCGATCCACGTGGGTTCCCATTTTCCCAAATGGGTTGGTTCGAGCGGGAGGCTTTTCTTGAGTACAAGGTCACCTTCCCCGATGTCTCTGGGATTTGACTTTCTTGTCGAAAGCTCTAGCCATCCCGTTTGATAGGCTCCTGACGTGTTCCATGGCCTTTAGTCGTCGCTCATCTAGCGTGAGCCAATTCGTCATGTCGGCTGAGCCATTCGACTTCGTTGATGTCATTTTCCCAAAGACTGGAGTGAGGGAATTTCTAGCTCGATGGGAAGGACTGCTTCCATCCCGTATGTCGTGTGGCAAATGGGGTTTCTCCCGTGGTCGTTTCCGACCGATGTGCGGTAGCCCCAAAGTGCAAGGTGCAGCTTCTCGCCAATCTCGTCCTCGGGTGGTCATTTTTCTGATGATCCGTTCGAGGGTTTTGTTTGCCGCTTCCACGGCGCCGTTTGTTTGTGGCCGGTAGGGAGAAGATTTGTGGCGTGTGATCTTGAATTCAGCCAGCCTCGTCGAATTCCCCCTTCGAAGTGTGAGCCGTTGTCTCGATATGACCTCATTTGGGATGCCGTATCGGCATATGATGTTTTCCTTGAGGAAATGTGCGACCTTCTTGGAGGTGAGTACCTTGTAGGACTTGGCTTCGACCCATTTGGGTGAAGTAGTCGATGGCTACTAAGATGAACTCGCGACCGTCGTCGCCCGGCGGAGCGATTTTCCCGATGACGTCAATTCCCAAGTGGCAAAGGGCCAAGGTGTAGTCATGCAAGAGAGATCGTGGGGCGGCAGATGATTGAGGCTGGAGAACCGCTGGCACTTTGTCGCAGCTCTTCGGACAAAGTGGATGCAATCCGCCTCCATGGAGATCCAAGAGTAGCCCATCCCGAGAATGATTTGCACGTGGCTCGCATTCATGTGGGGACCGCAAGCCCCATTGTGGACTTCTGCTCATGAACTTGTTCGCTTCTTCTTGGCCGACGCAGCCGTAGGAGTGGCCCATGGTAGCGTTTCTGTATAACATGTCCCCGAGGATGACGAAGTGAGAGGCAAGGCGTTTTAGTGGCCATGATGCTCTTGGTTTCGACTCCCTTCCTCGTGTGTGACCTTCCTTGTTCATGAAGGTGGTTTCCCGCTCTTGAGGTATTGGAAGATCCGGTTATACCATGGCTCATTGACGGGCTTAGGTTCCGGTTCGATCTCACAACAAGAGGCGTGAATTTCCTTTCGTCCGACTTTTGAAGGGTTTGATTGCTTTTCCTTCGTGGATTTCCACAAGGGAGGCCAAGGTGGCTAAGGCATCCGCAAACCTCGTTTCGGTCTCTTGGCAAGTAATGGAAGGTGACCTCTTCGAATTGTGTGATGAGGTCCTCTATGCATGGTATTTTTGCAAGCCCGGGTCTATGGTTTTCCACTTGTTGGAGACTTGGTTGATGATCAAGGCCGAGTCCCCATAAACTTCGAGTTTCGGACATTCCTCTCGAGTGCGGCTTGTAGTCCAAAGAAATAGCAGTTTCATATTCGGCGGCATTGTTGGTTACCTCGAAATTGGAGCTTTATAGCACTGGGGTGTGCTCGCCTCTGGGATCCACTCAAGAGCATACCGATGCCGTTTCCTTTGGTTGGCCGCTCCGTCAAAGAACAAGCTTGCCATCGGTTTTCGCTTCGATTGCGAAGATTCCTCGTCTCGGAAATTGTGGTTCTGTGGCCTCGAGCCTCGCTCGGCTGGGAAATCGCCCGCTTGTTCACCCATGGCCCGTCCCCGATTGATTTTTGGTTTACGTACTTGATGTCAAATTCCGCCAGAAGAAAGACCATTCGCGAGCCTCATTGACAGAGATGGTTTGTCGAAGAGGTACTGACCGGGTCCATTTTGGAAACCAAGTGTACCGTGTGCGATCGCATGTAGTGCCGTAGTTTCCCGACAACCCATACCAGTAGTCGCGCAAGTGTTTTCTCGAGGGCCGAGTAATTGAGTTCGCCGCTCGAAACTTTCGGGATCGACGAAGTAGATGGCGTTTCGACCCGTGACTCTTTCTTTTCTTGACAGAGCATGGCTCCAACCGGCGGTGTCCTGGCCACGCTTAGGTATAGCAACAGCCGGCTTTTCCTCGTGAGGACAGAGAATCGGAGGACTCACAAGGTATGCTTTTATTTTTTCAAAGGCATCTTGGCATTCCGAGTTCCATTCGATGTCGGCGTTCTTCTTCATCACCTTGAAGATTGGCTCGCACATAGAGGTCAATTGGTTGACGAAGCTACCGATATATTGTGCGGCCCATGAAGCTTTTCACCTCTCGTCCGAGCTCTGCGGTGGTCTCATTTCGATGATAGCCTTGATCTGAGGATCCACCTCGATGCCTCTCTCGGTGACTACGCATCCCAAAACCTTGCTCGGCTAACCCCAAATGTGCATTTGCGTGGTTAAGCCTCCTAATGAGTGTTTTCGGAGGCGATTGAAGAATTTTCTCAGTTCATGTGAGGTGTTGTCCGTCCGATCCCTTTGAGTGAACGATCATGTCATCGACGTACACTTCGATCTCTTGTGGATCATATCGTGGAAGAGGGCGGTTGTCGCCCGTCGGTAGGTAGCCCTGCCGTTCTTTAGTCCGAACGGCATTACCGGGTAGCAAGAGGTTCCCTGTGGGCTGTGAAAGCCGTCTTTTCTTGGTCTTCTTCGGCCATCTTGATCCGATTGTAGCCGGCAAAACCGTCCACGAAGGACTTGACTTCAAATTGGTCAGAGCGTCCTACCAACATGTCGATGTTTCTGGTAGTGGAAAATCGTCCTGACTTGCTTTGTTGAGATCTCGAAGTCCACGCAACAGACGTACTTTTCCATTGGCCTTGGTGACCGTGACAATATTGGAGAGCCACGTGGGGTACTCGATCACCCCGATGAAGCCGACGCGGAGCATTTTTTCGATCTCCTCTTTCGACTTGTAAAGACCATTGGGCTTCGATTCGGCGTAGCTTTTGCTTGATGGGCTTAGCCTCGGGATTTAAGGGAATCCGGTGCTCTACAATGTTAGGATCTAATCCGGGCATGTCTCGGTAAGACCAAGCGAACACGTCCACGAACTCTTGAGCAAAGGCGCTCAATGCGTCTTGCTCGTGCCGCTGAAGAAACTTCCGATTTGCGTCTCTTTTCGCTCTTCAAATAGCCTCCCAAATTCACTTTGGCTAAAACCTCCTCGGCACTGGGCCCGGTTTTTCTCTCGTTTGACAACATGCTTAAAGATGTGCTTAATGTATTGTTCGTTTAATGTGTCCGCTTCTTTATCAAGTGAATCGTTATTAACCTTTGTGTGTTAGTTAATTTATCGCTTGTTAAAGATGCAATGAGAGGATACTCTAAAGATCAAGCATTCATTAAGAGCATACGGGAATACATTATTGGCAATGAGTTCGTAATCTTCCGGCGTGAGGCCATCGATGACTCGAGAGACTCAAATTCAAAGCTAATGGACTCGGGATGAGTTTCGACACTAGACTCTAGACTCGAGGGGTCGACCAAGCTGTTCGATCATGTCCTTTTGGCCGGGCAAGAGGTCCTGAGAATGTGGCCCGCTTATTGAGTGGCAATGAGCTTGATAGGAGATGGGGCTTGAAAGGCTTTATGTCACCGTTCCCGATCATTGCTATCACAGAGTTATCGAAACAAAATCGATTAGATCCGGCATCTCGATTTCTTCTTTGAAGAGGTGTGGAGCATGTTCGTCCCAAGCATCGTCTCGCGGAGTCTCTTGCTTTTGTCTTGGGCATTACTAGCTCGAATGCACTCGTCCCGCTTGTTGAAGCGCGTGAGTGTTGGACAGAGAGTTTTTCGAATTCTTCCGCCAAAGAGTGGGTTTTCCCGAACCAAAATTCGCCGTGAATCAGCGGTGGTTGTGATCCCTAAGCAGGGGCGGTGCCGAGGAATGCTCTTCTGACACCGTGTGGATTTGGCTCGAGGCCTCCGAATCTTGCCAGTTCTCCCGCCGGGAGCTTTGTCCATGGTTGTCGGCTCAGCCTTTGTTTGGCGCCTCGATCGCTCCGTTCCTTTTTCTCTCGGATCTTCTTCCCAAGCACGCGCCTTCCTTGGCAAGTACGGGCCGTGTCGAAGCCGTAAGGGACGAAGATCGTGAGATTGCGCAAGCAAGCCTCTTTTGTTATCCGTGGAGCCGTTTACGTGCAGCTCGCTTTGTCCTCCGCAATGTGTTCGGGAGTAGGGAGAGTATCCCAGCCGCCAGCAGCAGTATTTCTCTGCTCTCTTTCGATATCGATGATCTCGTTGAGCTGCCCTCACGATGGCGTTTCCCAAACCGAGCCCCTGGATGTAGTTCATGTGCTTCATCATTTTCATCTGGGGAGTGGATCTTTGTCCCAAATCAAAGGCAGGTCTATGTGGCACACTTGGGCCTTTGGGCTTTCGACGGTGAACCCCGGTTAACATCGTGCCATCATCGTCGGGTTTGATTTCTAATGCACCGGGACGCCGTTGGTATCTGCACGTCCTTTCAGTGACTATGCCGTCGCCGTAGATGACTGGTCATAGAGCGGCTCCTTCGACGAACTTACGCACCGGATGGAGAGTGCGGATGCTACACCCTCATTGATCCGATGTAGCCAAGTGGCGTCCCAAAATGGCAAAAAGTGAATGTGATCGGGATGTCGATGACTTGAAGTCCTGTCGGCTGACCATTTGTTTTCCAAACCAAAGGTTCAAGGTGGCTATTCCCAAGACTCAAGTGCGATGTCGAGTCGTATGCCTCGACCGCTCCGAGCCGAGGGTTTTAGATCGCTTGCTTCGATCCCTAGCAAGATCCATCATTTTGGCGGGAAGGACGTTCATGGATGTGATCCCCCCATCTACCAACACCCGAGGGAGACGGCGCCTCGTCCAGCTTGAACTGTTATGTAGAGAGGCTCGCTGTGGGTCGCCCCCCAAATTTTGGAAGATCGAAGCCCCGCGGGCGTGACGATATCACGTAATTGACCGACGCCAAATCATCCGAACCGCCTCATCTGTGTGTCACCGTGGGATGGGGAACCATGGTCTCGGGCCGCTTTCTTCCAACTTGAGCTTGTGCGGGTAAGATGAAGTGAGTAGGGAGTGGGGGCGACCAGGGAGCGAGATGTTAGCCTGAGCGCGCCAAGCTCGCTGTCAAGACAGATCTTCAACCTCGGGGGGGTCCAAGGGTTTCACTTCTTCGGCGTAGTGGCCTTTCTTTTCGCATTCGTGGCTCGTGCATGACTCCGGCCTTTTGTCCGTCCGTGGAGTGATTCACTCGGGATTTGACCGAACGCATCGAACATTCACCTGACTTGTGGTTTTGCTTGTCTCTCCCGCTTTCGGGAGCGGGAGGAGCCCGATCGGCGTGAAGGCCGATCGCGGTGATTTCAATTGCCATCACCGTCATGGCTTTTACCGAAGCATCAATAGTGGCTTTGAGATCTTCCCAAGACAGTTTGGATTATCTCGGACTCTTCGCCTTCGGTGGCGGAAAAAGTGCGAAGCTCCCGTCCCACTCGATCATGGAGCAAACATTGCCGCGGCCCCACGTTAACTAGGCCGGTGAGATTCGGCACGGGAGTGGGAGATGACATAAGTAGTCAAACTTTCCGTGAGGGTTCCCTCCAAGGGTTCCGACCGTGGGATCACCGTATCTCATACCTCTTTTTCAGCTTTTTGTTGAGAAGATAGCTTCTTCTTTTCTGCCGAGGACGGCCCCCGTTCACCGTGCATCCCTGAATCTCCATTTCCCTGCATAAGCGACCGGCAATCCGCAGACGTCCCACCCGACGTGTTCGTTGTCTCGGCGGTGGTACCGACCTCAGGAGGGGGCCGGATGGGCGGTGCTTTCCTCTCGGAAGGTCTTGTGGGCCTTACGCTCATAACCGCATGGCTCGGGATGAGGCACAGCCACTTCTCTGGGAGACAATGAGAGACGTTGTAGGCCGTGGTGAGCGTGTCACGGCTCGGGGAAGCCCTGTGCTGTCGGGTGGCTAAGGTTCCGAAGTGGTGCATGGCACCTTCGATCCAGTGCTTGTTGCTCACCTTGACGCTTTCTCAAATAGCCATGAGGACCTCGCCAAAACTTCTTCCAAAGTTGCTGGGAAATTTCTTGGGGGTAAGGTCCCGTCTCTCATCCTTGTTATCCACCGATTCTTGGCCAGCGGGATTTGCACGGACTCCGCCCTCGGTGACAGAGTCGGGAAGTTAAGGTAGGACCTTGCCGTGCTTTGACACCGGGAGACGGCTTCCTGGGTACTCTCGACCACTCTCTCGTTAGCCGGAGGGGGTGATGGGCAAGGTTTAGACACGGGAATGGCCTAACGGGATAAAGTGGTGCCCTCACGTGACATGCGGTTGCTGCTTTCTTTTATTTTTGATTTTTTTTTTTGTTGTTTTAATT